>JBAIAC010000205.1:0-186230 GCA_037349315.1 Chelydra serpentina
CCTTTTCTTTTCTCCCGCTGGCACGAGATGAGGAGTTGGCCAGAAGTATCCCAAACCCCATGACAAATGGTCTCCATGAGGGGTTGCTTCCCGCAGTGCTAAGATGCAGCCACCTCTGGGGTGGATCCATGGTGGCCGTTATTTGCTAGTGACAGGCCATGGACATTTCTTATCTATTTTGGCCCTCCAGGCCTTCCAGTCTCCTGTTGACGAAGCATCCCCCAGGGCTCCCTCTGCCTGTGTGACTGGCCAGCAGGGGGTGGTGATAACTTTCTAGCCACTTACCAGACACTGTGAGGTAACACTGTTGCGGGTTGGGGGGGTGTCTGTGTAGGGAGTTTGCAGCTGGAGCTGAAGGGGCATTGTGGTGGGGGGAGGGGTGTGGGTGACTGGGCAGGGGGCACCCTAATCAGGTTGGTGGGTTCTGGAGGTTTGGGGTTTTGTAGGGGGTGGTTCTGATGTGCCCAGCCCTGAGGCAATGGGTCCTGGAGGTGGGTATTGCTGGTGGCTGCAGAACAGCTGGGGTGGGCATCTCTTGGGGAGGCAGGACAGGGCACTAGAGGTGCCTGGTGCTGTTGCTTCCCCCGCTGGCTCCTGGATCGTTGCCATGCCCAGAGCACAGAGCGGGGGGGGGAGGGGGGGCCGATCTCCGGCGCTAGGTCAGGGGATGCCGGGAAGCAGAGTGAGGGGTCCTGCTGTAAAGCATCAGGGGGTCCCAGGCAAATAGCATGGTAGATCCTACTGGAGGGCAGGCGGAGGTCTCAGGCAGGCATTGAGGACTGAGTTCCCAGGGGGGGATCCGTTGGGGGGGTGTCCCTAGCTGCTGGGGGCTATTGGTAGGGGGAACCCTTTGGGGTTCCCAAACTGGCAGTGATGGTCTGGTGGGGATTCCCGGGCCGGTGGGGCTTTGAGGGGTATCTGGGGTCCCTGGCCAGGATTCTGGGGGCTGAGTCCCAGGGATTATCTGGTGGGACCCTGGTTGTGGGGGTGTCTGGGGAGTGCTACTAACCATGATCCTTCTCTCTGATCTCCTTGTGCCAGAATCCTGGCTCCAAGCACTGCCCGCATTCCCCGTCCACACCCAGTCACCGTGATAACTTTCTATCCACTTACCAAACACTCTTAGTGTGAAATCGCAGATTTTGCTTTTCTCCTCTTTTGAAAACTGCAGGAACTTTTGGTGCCGTTGGAAAATTCGTGCCCCGAGTCCTTGTCCTAGATCTCGGGGTGAGGGAGGTGGGAAGGGGGTTACCACTGCCACACAACGATCTGTTCCACAGCACTCTGGACTCATTCTTTCTGAAATGTGGTTTCATTGAGACCATTGTTAATCCAGAGTCACTGCCTGGAAAGACGAGGAGTGACTCCAGGTGGACAGTGGGGCAAATGAGATCAGCAATTCCCCCTGTGAGGAGGGGCTCTCATTAGCTGCTCCCCCCAGAGAGCTCAAGGGGAAGGCTGCTCCAACGCCCTGTCCCTCTCTGCTCAGGATATTGGGGGTTCAGCTTCCTGGGTCAGACGCTGCAGCCTCCATTGTGATCTGGGAGAGCAGGCTTAGCAGCTGCTGCTCCCCAGCGGGGTGTGTGCTGGGAAGTGACCTTAATTCAAGCTTCTTCTCTGCCCGGCCCAGGTGATGACTTTCTCCAGCTGGTACTAGCCCCATAGGGCAGCCCTGGGTCCTGTTAATACTGAATTCTGAGCCAGAGATTCCAGGTAACTGAAAGAAACGAAGGGAAAATGCTGGGGTCTGGCCTTAAATTGACTCTACACAAGCAGGCCCTCCCCCCTCATTTCTCATCCCATTAGCAATTGCAGGAGCAAATCCAGCCATGGGGGAGCAAACAACCCAGCAATGGGACTTTCCTACCAGAAGGGCAGGGAGAGGGGACAGAGAAAAGGAGATAGAAGGAGAAAGAGAGACTGAAAGGTGCTGTGGGAGAAAAGAGTTTTGAGAGAGATTTCCAGATCTCTGATCTGCCCAGACAGATGTATTACTTCCTGACTCCATATCCCTCCTGCTGGGGTGTGGCTGCCGTGGGGTCAGTGTCCGAGGGAATCCCCCACAGTGACTCCTTTGGTTCTGCTCTTTTCTAGCATTGTGTTCAGATGCTTTGTTACAGAATGGAGGGAGGGAGAAAAGAGGTTAAAAATGTCTCTGTGGGTTTAGCCTGGCAGGAGGGGCCAGGTCTCCACTGTAATAAAGAGATCGAGCATTTTCTCAGCATGGCAGACTCTAGGGTGTCTGTCTACAGGGAAAGGGCCGGGAGGAATCGTGCTGTGAAATTAACTAAAGCCTGTTCTGAAACCTCCACAACTGCCCTTCTCACCCTGCCAGGCTTCAGAATGACGCCCACGTCTCGCTCCACTTCATCCCGTCCTCCCATGGGTCAGGAGAGAGACATGGCTGCAGAGGAGTCAGTTCAGGTAGGGATTATCGGGGGTTGCTGGTGGGTTCCTGCAGGGAGGGAGAGGGACAGAAATACACCGGAGATGGGAAGATTTGCACAGTCTGGTTTGGCGGTTTGGACCGGGCAGGAAATGCACAGGGTGGAGAAAGGGAGTGGGACAGGATGTGGCAAACCTGCTGGGAGTTATTTAATAAGTGGCCTAGATTCTAGGAACAGACCCATGAGGTTCAGAGGTGGAAATGCCCTAATTTGTTGAACAGAAAATAACCCACCTACATGGGGCTAGGAAAACTGACCAGACTCCCAGTGCTGAAGCCTGATCTGACTAAGCAGCGGCTGCTGTGAGATATGAAGGGGGAACCCACCAGTCGGGCTTAGGGGACATTCCCCTCCCTTCATATCCAGCTCCTCACAATGAGGAGGGTGTTGGGCTTCCTACCAGGGAGCTCTCCCTGGACCCTGCTAGGGGCTCCATCTCCTGTATCAGTCTGTGGCTAGTAGGTGTGTGATGGATCTGCTGGGAGAGACGAGCGGCTCTCTCTTCATTCCCTCTCCCTGGTGTTTCCTGGATGCTCTGAGCAGGATGGGGGTGGGACTCTGTTGACTGCGATCCCCCAGAGACTCCCTTTGATGGGCTCCTCTCTCCCACAAATAGCAGTGCTGTGAGTGGGGCAGCAGGTACTGAGTGTGAAACTGCTCTTTCAGGGGCCGGTGACCTTCGAGGAGGTGGTTGTGTATTTCACCAGGGAAGAGGGGGCTCTGCTGGACCCCGCTCAGAGAGCCCTCTACAGAGACGTCATGCAGGAGAACTATGAGAATGTGACCTCGCTGGGTAAGGGTTACTGTCCCCTCGGTTCTTGGAAGGGGAAAAGAAGAGAAGATTTATGCCAGCCCCCACAATGCCACCTCTACTCTGTCCTGTTTCAGTATCACCCCAACATGCCAGTGACCCACACACTACCAGAGACCCTCCCCTGCTGCAGAACACTTTTGGGAATGGAGCACAGGAGCTGTATCGCACAGTGTCAAATATCTCGTTTACTCAAGTAAAATTGGGGTTAGGTCTGGCATAAAACGGGGGGTTTTAACCAACAAAAGCTTCCTACCCCTGACCTCTCAAACCCTGAGCCTGCTCCACCCAGACCAGAATGTGCTTGGGATGTAACAAGCAGGCTGCTGGAGTCAGAGCTGTTGGTCCAGGGTTACTTATCAGATACTCTGTGTCCTTGAATGCTGGCTGGGGGTATCAGAGAAGGAAGCTCAGTAGTGGATTTAGTGTTAGTGGGGCCCTGAGCTCAGCTTCATTTTTGGGGCCCCACCTTGGGATCCATCCAAGAAAAAGAACATTCTCTCTTATTTCCCCGCTGCCCCCATTTTTCATTCTTTTTTTCTTTGTCTTCCTCCTATAAGGAATAGGAAGTAAATGAAAATAAAGTGAGGTACCTTGATTGTTTTTGTAGTCTAACATATTTTTCCACAGACCACTTGAAAATCACGGAGGGTCTTGGCAGATCACTTAATGATCTTTCCAAATATTGTTTGCACCGTTAGCTAACTATTGTAAAGCGCTTTGGATAAGAGCCCTTTATAAAAAAAAATTTAAAACGGTCTGGCCCGGACTTAGGGTGTGGGAGGGGGCTCAGGGCTGGTTCTGGGGGTGTGGAGTGCTTACCTGGGGTAGCTCCCGTTTTATGTGAGGGATGCAAGTGAGGATGTGGGGGGGGGGGTGCATGAGTCTGGGTAGGCAGGGGGCTGGGAGTGTGTGTGTGGGGGTGCAGGATTCAGAGGGGGCTGGGGTATGAGGGGGGTGCAGGATTCAGAGGGGGCTGTGTGGTGTGTGGTGGGATATGGGGAGTTGCAGGAATCAGGGAGGGCAGGGGGCTGAGGGGGTGCAGGAGTCAGGGCTGGGGGTGTGGGCTGGGGTGATGTGGGTGCTTCCAGCCCCCTGCCCTGAGTGGCTCACAGCAGGGGCTGGGGGTTGGGGGTATGTGATAGGGGAGTGGTTTATAAAGCAGTGAGCAAGCGACCAGGGAGCTTTGCGAACAGGGCTACTAACATGGAGTTTTGTGACGGAGTTTGGAAGGGGAGTGGGAAGCGGGTGAGGTACTTTTGCCATTCTTTAAAACATTTAAGCTATAATCCAAACTTCTTGATTTAAACATAAAGCCTATTGTTAAGCTAAGTAGCTGTAGGAGAAAATGGAGGCAGAAGCCCAGCAGCAGAGTGGGGGCTATCCTGTTTATTGCTCTCAATGTGGCATGTCTGATTACCTGCCCTGTGGGCGGGTGGCGTTTGTGTGCATTCGGTGCAAGGAGCTCCTGGCCCTCAGAGACTGAGTACGGGCTTTGGAGGCCAGGGTGGCAGAACTGGAGGAGCTAAGGGAAACAGAGAGGTATGTTGATGAGGCTTTCCGGGACACTGTAGATTTGTTCCACCTCCGGACAGACAGTCCCTGAGCTGTTGAGGAGGATGAAAGGCCCAGGGAAGGAGAGCAGTCAACGGGAGCAGAGGGAAACCTTCCCATAGTTGGGACCCTCCTTCTAGATAGTGTTGGGGTAACCTCTTGCAAAATGAAGAACTCAATAACAGTGGGGGATTTCAACTATCCCCATATTGACTGGATACATCTCACCTCAGGACGAAATGCAGAGACAAAATTTCTCGATACTTTAAATGACTGTTTCTTGGAGCAGCTGGTACATGAACCCGCTAGGGGAGAGGCAACTCTGGATTTCGTCCTGAGTGGAGTGCAGGATCTAGCCCAAGAGCTAACTATAACAGGACCGCTTGGAAATAGTGACCATAATATAATAACATTTAACATGCCTGTGGTGCTAAGAACACATCAAGAGCCCAACACTCTGGCATTTAATTTCAGAAAGGGGAACTATGCAAAAATCAGAGGGTTAGTTGAACAGAAATTAAAAGGTACAGTGACTAGAGTGAAATCCCTGCAAGCTGCATGGACACTTTTCAAAGACACAATATTAGAGGCGCAATTTAAATGTATACCCCAAATTAAAAAACACAGCAAAAGAACTAAAAAAGAGCCACGGTGGCTTAACAACCCTGTAAAAGAAGCAGTGAGAGATAAAAAGGCATCTTTTAAAAAGTGGAAGTCAAATCCTAGCGAGGTATATAGAAGGGAGCATAATCACTGCCAAATTACGTGTAAAAATGTAATAAGAAAAGCCAAAAAGGAGTTTGAGGAACAGCTAGTCAAAAACTCAGAAAGTAATAACAAAATGTTTTTTAAGTACATCAGAAGCAGGAAGCCTGCTAAACAACAAGTGGGGCGCCTGGACGATCGAGATACAAAAGTTGCCCTTAAAGACGATAAAGTCATTGCGGAGAAACTAAATGAATTCTTTGCTTCAGTCATAGAATCATAGAATCCCAGGGTTGGAAGGGACCTCAGGAGGTCATCTAGTCCAACCCCCTGCTCAAAGCAGGACCAAACCCAACTAAATTATCCCAGCCAGGGCTATGTCAAGCCTGACCGTAAAAACCTCTAAGGAAGGAGATTCTACCACCTCCCTAGGTAACCCATTCCAGTGCTTCACCACCCTACTAGTGAAAAAGTTTGTCCTAATATCCAACCTAAACCTCCCCCTCTGCAACTTGAGACCATTACTCCTTGTTCTGTCATCTTCTACCACTGAGAACAGTCTAGATCCATCCTCTTTGGAACCCCCTTTCAGGTAGTTGAAAGCAGCTATCAAATCCCCCCTCACTCTTCTCTTCTGCAGGCTAAACAATCCCAGTTCCCTCAGCCTCTCCTCATAAGTCATGTGCTCCAGCCCCCTAATCATTTTTGTTGCCCTCTGCTGGACTCTTTCCAATTTATCCACATCCTTCTTGTAGTTTGGGGCCCAAAACTGGACACAGTACTCCAGATGAGGCCTCACCAGTGCCGAATAGAGGGGAATAATCACGTCCCTCGATCTGCTGGAAATGCCCCTACTTATACAGCCCAAAATGCCGTTAGCCTTCTTGGCAACAAGGGCACACTGTTGACTCATATTCAGCTTTTCGTCCACTGTCACCCCTAGGTCCTTTTCTGCAGAACTGCTGCCCAGCCATTCGGTCCCTAGTCTGTAGCAGTGCATGGGATTCTTCTGTCCTAAGTGCAGGACTCTGCACTTGTCCTTGTTGAACCTCATCAGATTTCTTTTGGCCCAATCCTCTAATTTGTCTAGGTCCCTCTGTATCCTGTCCCTACCCTCCAGCGTATCAACCACTCCTCCCAGTTTCGTGTCATCTGCAAACTTGCTAAGGGTGCAGTCCACACCATCCTCCAGATCGTTAATGAAGATATTGAACAAAACCGGCCCCAGCACCGACCCCTGGGGCACTCCACTTGATACCGGCTGTCAACTAGACATGGAGCCATTGATCACTACCCGTTGAGCACGACCATCCAGCCAGTTTTCTATCCACCTTACAGTCCATTCATCCAGCCCATACTTCTTTAACTTGCTGGCAAGAACACTGTGGGAGACTGTGTCAAAAGCTTTGCTAAAGTCAAGAAATAGCACATCCACTGCTTTCCCCTCATCCACAGAGCCAGTTATCTCATCATAGAAAGCAATTAGTCTTCACGGCTGAGGATGTTAGGGACATCCCCAAACCTTTTGTGGGTGACAAATCTGAGGAATTGCCACAGATTGAAGTGCCAGTAGAGGACGTTTTCGAACTAATTGATAAACTTAACTGTAAGAAGTCAACGGAACCAGATGGTATTTACCCAAGAGTTCTGAAGGACCTCAAATGTGAAATTGGGGAACTATTAGCTATGGTTTGTAACCTGTCCTTTAAATCAGCTTCTGTACCCAATGACTGGAAGATAGCTAATGTAACGTCAATATTTAAAAGGGCTCTAGAGGCAATCCTGGCAATTACAGACCGGTAAGTCTAACATCTGTACCAGGCAAATTAGTTGAAACAATAGTAAAGAACAAAATTGTCAGGCACATAGAAGAACATACATTGTTGGGCAACATGGTTTCTGTAAAGGGAAATCATGTCTTACTGATCTATTAGAGTTCTTTGAAGGGGTCAACAAACGTGGACAAGGGGGATCCAGTGGACATAGTGTACTTAGATTTCCAGAAAACCTTTGACAAGGTCCCTCACCAAAGGTTCTTACATAAATTAAGTTATCATGGGATAAGAGGGAAGATATTTTCATGGATTGAGAACTAGTTACATGACAGGGAACAAAGGGTAGGAATAAATGGTATTTTCAGAATGGAGAGGGGTACCTAGTGGTATTCCCCAAGGGTCAGTCCTAGGACCAATCCTATTCAATTTATTCATAAATGATCTGGAGAATGGGGTAAACAGTGAGGTGGCAAAGTTTGCAGACGATACTAAACTGCTCAAGATAGTTAAGACCAAAGCAGACTGTGAAGAACTTCAAAAAGATCTCACAAAACTAAGTGAATGGGCAACAAAATGGCAAATGAAATTTAATGTGGATAAATGCAAAGTAATGCACACTGGAAAAAATAACCCCAACTATATGTACAATATGATGGGGGCAAATCAGGCAACAACTGCGGTGTTTTAGGAACCTCTTTGAAATTGAGTGTCTGTGACATTAACCACAGTGCAATCTGGACTGCTGAACAGCTGCATCCCCTCAGTTCCCCAGGCTGGGTTGCCTTTTACACTGCTTTACTGTGAGAGCAGCCACTCCTGGGCAGTTAACACACAGTCTCCAGCATGTAACTCACTCCCAGGAAAACACTAACTAATGTTTAACTTAACAAGCTAAAACGGATTCAAAGCAAATGTTTCTCTCACCATATGCTGAGACAGGCTGGCTTTCCTTTCAGCGAGGACTCCCTCTAACCCGCCCCTGCCACCCACATTCAGTTCTTCAGGACTTGTCATGAGCAGAGAGAAAGGGAGAGAGAGAGTCTCATGCATTTTCCTCACCTCTTTTCTGTGTCATGGTGACAGGCTGTCTGTTGTACACATGAGCTTCAAGAGATCCCTGTGATGGAATGTAAATGTCTTCTTCACATGTTCCCCCTACCAGAGAATGG
The DNA here is from genome assembly GCA_037349315.1 of Chelydra serpentina. Lineage (NCBI taxonomy): Eukaryota > Metazoa > Chordata > Testudines > Chelydridae > Chelydra > Chelydra serpentina. The sequence continues at coordinate 8,462 of JBAIAC010000205.1, forward strand.
CTATTTGACCAGCTGTTTGCCTTGCTGTCTCTGAGGAACTTAGGGTTAGAGTTGCAACTTTTTCAGTAATATCATACAGTAAAATCTCATAACTTTACATCAGTGTTGCTACACATTTTATCAGGAGGTAATATTCAGTAGATTATGTCTTTTCAAATGATACCTCACAAGCCATACTGTGATAAATAAAGGGGAGGGGAGGAAGCTCCCTTTTATAAACACCCAGCCTGCCAGTTTGCTGTAAAATCCCTGTTGGTGTCAGTTCTCTGCTTGCTTTACCTGTAAAGGGTTAACAAGCCCACAGGTAAAAGAAAAGGAGTGGGCAGCTGACCAAAAGAGCCAATGGAAAGGCTAGAACTTTTTAAAATGGGAAAGAAACTTTCCCTTTGTCTGTTGTTCTCCGGAGAAGGAGACACGGCGTAGCAATGCTGTGTATGGCTTGAAGCAGGTAGGAAAATACATCTTCCATAACTAGAAGAAATTATTTGGGTAGGGAATGTTTAGACAGACACAATCAGGTTTATTTTTTATTTTGGCTTTTGGATCTCCTCTGTGCTATCCCAGATGCTTTTGTTTGCTTGTAAGCTTTAAGCTGAACCCCCAAGAAAGCTATTTTGGGGGCTTGTTTTCTTTTTTAATTTTAATACAATTTACCTCTTTTAAGAACAGGATTGGAATTTTTGGTCTCCTAAGAGGTTTGTGCATGTTGTTTGATTATCTGGTAGCCACAGCTAATTTCCTTTGTTTTCTTTCTCAGCTCTTTCTTGGAGGGGAGGTGAAAGGGCTTGAGGGTGCCCCAGAGGGAGGAATTCTCAAGTGCTCCTTCCTGGTGTGACGGAGTAGGGAGCGAGGTGGATTTGACCTGGGAGGCTTGCGGGGGAGGTTCCCTGGGACAGGCTGCATTGGGAGTGTTAGACTTTACCTGGGGCTGTAACATGAGCCAGGACGGGGGTTGGGAGGTGACACCTTTGGCTGGGAGAATGGTCAAAGGCGAGAGGAGGGGCCCCGGGGGAGGGGAAGAGCCTGCTGGAGGTTTGGCTGGTTGTTTTTCAGTTTGGAGCTGGGTGGTGAAACGCAGGGAGCCCCAGAGCTGGGGTCTAAGCTCCCTGCCCCCCAGAAGGCCCCAGCTGAGGGGTCCTGGTCATACTTACAAGCTCTGTTTGGACTCGTTCCTGGCAACCCTAATAAACCTTCTGTTCTACTGGCTGGCTGAGAGTCACATTGAATCCCGGGAAGAGGGGTGCAGGACCTGACTCTCCCACACTCCGTGACACCTGGGTCCAAGGCATTGGGGTTTTGGGGGGTTTTTTTTGCATTTGGGTGGTGGCAGCATTTACCAAGTCAAGGACAGAGAAAAGCTGTAGCCTTGGGGGCTTAATACAAGCCTAGAGTGGCACACATTAATTTTTAGAATCCTTGTGGGCCCCCACTTTCTGCACTCGGAGTGACAGAGTGGGAATTCAGCCCTGAAACACTATGTACAAAATTGATCATAATTGTGTAGAATAGTGAACATCTGAGTACAGACTTGCACAGTGTCTGTCTGTGTGTTCCCAAGATATATGTGGGTATTTCAATACCTCACAAGCAGGGTGTTCGGCATCTTCAAAGACCTGGGGAGCAGGTCCTGGGAATTCACTGGTCTATTAAGTGTGACACGTATGGAATTGTGAGACACTTTATATTATTATTACTATTAATACCAACATGATAACAATGAATCATGCTAGATATGCATGTAAGGTGTCAATGAAAATATTATGATTTTCCAAGTATGATAATTTTGCTTCTATCTTTGTATCACCTTTGCATTGTGAGTTATAGATATGTAGGGTATATCTGTATTTCCAGACTTGTGCAGTGTTTCTAGGTGACACACCCAGACATATTGGCATCAGCACTGCATAGTCTATTCAATGGCCCATCCAGGGTCATCAGCTGTACTATGAGCCCATGGAAAGGACCAAGGGGTCATTGAGTCAGCAAGACATGCAGGGGTATGCCAGTGTACTGAGAACTCCAAGGCTTTTCCATGCCATGTGCTGTGAAGCTTGTGTTTAGGACACAGGAAGTACAAGCAACATGGCAAAAGGAATATAAAGGGCAGCTACATCATCTCCATTTTGTCTTCAATTCCTCTTCCTACCTCTGGAGCAACTTCTCTACAAAGTGAAGCCTTTAAGAAAGGACTGAATGATGTGGATGTGTTCCAAATGGACTTTCAAGCCAGCAATTCACCAATACTGCTAAGAACCTGATATATAGATTTCTGAATGTATCTGACTGCTTTCCCATTTAACAACATTCTTTCTTTTATAATAAACCTTTAGTTTAGATGCTAAAGGATTGGCGGGCAGCCTGGTATTTTGTGTAAGTGTAACGATGCTGGTTCTGGTGGGACCCAACTGAGAGTGCCAATTCAGGACAAATTGCTTCAAGCAGGGCAGTTACAGCCCAAGGCTGGGGTTTTTCCACCTGTAAGGCAAACCAAAACAAGCAATTCCTTTACGCACTCCAGTTTCCCAGTATCACCACCAGTGCCACTCGTTATGGGAATGAATGGTTATGAAAACCAATGCCCCAGTAAAAGAGAAAAGGTTCTCCTGATCCCAAAGGACCCGGTAATGTCCCAAAGATCTGGTAATGTGGCTGACCCTTTGGGAGCAGAAGAATATTTTGTTTATATGAGCAAAGTTTTTAAATAACCTCTTACTGTACGGGACCTAGGTGCTGATTAGGAATCAGAGAACTGGAATGCAATAAAGGGGGCTGTGTGATTTCTTTTTCCAGCTTCTCAATTAATGGTGCAAGGGATCAGAAGCAGAGTTTGTGATTGGTCGGTGAGTTTACCTTCAATATTAACCACCCGATTTAGGAGCATCTGCTCTCCCTTTTTCATCCTTCCCTGATCTTGGCTTTTTCAGTGAGGACTGACCCAACCACACCAGGTCACACTAAGCACTGAAAATGACCAAGTCTTATGAAATCAACTGAACTCGTTTGTTTTCAGTTGCCAAACCTGATGTGATCTCCCAGTTGGAACAAGGGGAAGAGCCATGGGTCCCAGATCTCCAGCGTTCAGAGGAAAGAGAGATCCTGAGAGCTCCCTGCACAGGTGAGGAAACATTAAACCAACTCAGAATCTTTAAGTGCTTGAAGGAAACATCTGGGATGCCCTACAAAGCTCTTGGGAGGTCTCTCGGGTCATTATTGTTCCTAGCAGGGGGTCATATCATCAGGGTAAATATAGCTCATGGCTTCCTCTACATCCTAGCAGACAACAGGCAGTAGCTTCCTCCCTTCCCCCCTGCGAATTTGGATGGGATGTGAAGACCAAATTGATCCCCTCCTCTCTCCTATTTGTGTTATGCTTATAAGAAGCACACGGGATCTATTTTCAAGGGAAAAGGCAATTTGCCACGTTTATTGAAGATACAACAATTAGCATATGCATTCAATCACACCACACACCGTCCCACCAGTCCAGAGTCCAGATTAATCTAGTGACCAGCTGGGTTGATCACAGGTAGGAGGTGCTGAGTTCTGTTGGTCACGACATGATGCTCTGGGGAAGTCTTGGCAGGAAGAACCCAAAGTTTCATGGCATATGGTGTTGATATTGGACCCAATGAAGGAAAATCACTCTGAGTTTTGCACCATCATACTGTAATCAATTGCTGTTTGACGAGTGCTTGTTTTCTTAAATTGTCCTTCTCATCCTTTATCTTGTTCTTTCATCAAGTTCCTTAAGGAGTTATCTCATGCTGGTTTTGATCGCAGATGTCTTGTCCCAATTGATAAGTGCCTGTCTGATCCAGTCATCAATCTGCCCTCCTCTGACATTTACATAGGGGTGTGTTAGAGCCTCCTGGTGCCCTTGCATCTGTCTCCGGTCCCTCCCTCGAACATCTGGTTCAGCGATGGCCTTCACGCTTATCTCTTAAAACATACGTTCCTCATTCACACAACAGAATTAATTTACACACAACATTTTGAACAGGAACATCAAATGGCAATGCAAAAGAAAACAATCATGGCATTCTTTAACGTATTTTAAAATGCTAAACCTACAACAAGTTGGTGACCCTCAAAGGTGTGTTACTGCCTTGAAATCAGTCCAGACAGATTCTGGCTAACATATCTCTATCAATTGGCCCATTAGGCCATTCCTTTCTGTTATTCAAAAAGGGTGGCTGGATATGATCAAATCATAGACCAATACCTTTAATACATGCTACAGTCTTATTCTTTATCCTTTACTCTACATTATATAAAATACAAACATAAAATCCAACTACTACATGTGGGGGAAGAGTTGGGGGGGAGTTCAGTTCCTAATTTTATTTGACCTCTCTCCAGCACGTGTTTTGGTTTGCACTTCTCCTTTCCATCCCTATTTGAGGTTTCTGTCTCTATCATAGCAGGTGATGCAATGGAATGTGAGAAAGAGGAGCAGAATTGTCAGCAGGAAAATGTTGAGCAAGTGGATAAAGACAAGGAATTACTGCAAAGACCGAAAAGGAATGTGTCCAGGAGTCATGAGCAGGGAAAATCCTGTGAGATTCAGCACAGACCAGAAACAAAGCAGGGAAACCAGCCAGGGGAGAAAGTGGGTAAATTAATTTTGTGTCAGGGAACTCAGAAGGACATCAAGGAAACCACAACCCAGCAGGAAATCCTCAGGGGAAAGAGAAAAAATACGTGCACTGAATGTGGGAAAACCTTCAGTCAACTCTCATTCCTTGTTAGGCATCATAGAAGCCACAGAAGGGAGAGGCCGTATGAATGCAGTGAGTGTGAGAAAAACTTCACTCGCAGCTCGCACCTTATTAGGCATCGCAGAATCCACACAGGAGAGAGGCCCTATGAATGCAGAGAGTGTGGGAAAAAATTCACTGAAATTTCAGTTCTTCTTGGCCATCACAGAATCCACGCAGGAGAGAGGCCCTATGAATGCAGTGAGTGTGGGAAAAACTTCACTCGCAGCTCGCACCTTATTAGGCATCGCAGAATCCACACAGGAGAGAGGCCCTATGAATGCAGTGAGTGTGGAAAATGCTTCACTAGCAGCTCAGACCTTTCTAAACATCAGAGAATCCACACAGGAGAGAGGCCCTATGAATGCAGAGAGTGTGGGAAAAATTTCACTCAAAGATCAGGACTTCTTAGCCATCACAGAATCCACACAGGAGAGAGGCCCTATGAATGCAATGAGTGTCGGAAAAACTTCACTCGCAGATCGCACCTTATTAGGCATCGCAGAATCCACACAGGAGAGAGGCCCTATGAATGCAGAGTGTGTGGGAAAAATTTCACTCAAAGATCAGGACTTCTTAGCCATCAGAGAATCCACACAGGGGAGAAACCCTGTGAATGCAATGAGTGTGGGAAAACCTTCAGTCAACACTCAGGCCTTTTTCGCCATCATAGAATCCACACAGGGGAGAGGCCCCATGAATGCAGTGAGTGTGGGAAAACCTTCAGTCGCAGCTCGGTCCTTATTATGCATCAGAGAATCCACACAGGGGAGAGGCCCTATGAATGCAGAGAGTGTGGGAAAACCTTCAGTCAACGCTCAGGCCTTTTTCGCCATCATAGAATCCACACAGGGGAGAGGCCCCATGAATGCAGTGAGTGTGGGAAAACCTTCAGTCGCAGCTCGGTCCTTATTATGCATCAGAGAATCCACACAGGGGCGAGGCCCTATGAATGCAGAGAATGTGGAAAAAACTTCAATAGCAGCTCGTACCTTATTAGGCATCAGAGAATCCACACAGATGTCCTACAAATGCAGTGTGTGCAGGAAAACCTTCTTTTAGTACTCAGCCCATGTTAGCCATCAGAGAATCTTCAAGGGAGATCAAGACCATAGAAACCTCTAGGATGAGCTCTGGTGACACAAGGAGCACAGTATTTAATTAAATCCCTTCAACTAAAGCAGCATAACTCTGTAGTGTGGACACAGCCTGAGAGTGAGACAAGACCTAGCTCCCCTTGACACAGAGGATGCTCAGGCAATGATAGTAAAGAGCTACGTATTCCTCCGTTGTTGACAGGATTCGAACCTGTGCAGGGAGCCCTCAATGGAGTTCTAGTCTGTTGCCTTAACCACTCGCTTCATGTAGTTTTCTCACTACATTCTAGTTCTGTTCTCCCTGAGTGATCATTTCCTATTGTTTCCTCAGACCAGCTTCCACAACACACTCACTGCTGTGCCATTGTGTAAGTGTGTCCATGGCTGAATCATAGGCGCCGACTAAAGTTGGGACCGTTGGTTGCTCACAGCCCTGGCCCCACACCAACTCCACCCCTGCCCCCATTCCACCCCTTCCCCAAATCCCCGCCCCTGCCTCCTCCCCCGGCAGATAATAAAAAAAAAAACTTTGATGGTTGATGTCTCTGCACCGTCGCTTGGGGGAGGCAGCGGGGTCTCCAAGGGCTGCCTGGGCCACCCCTTTGCCTCCTCTCTCCAGGCTACCAGCTCATCTTGCTGGCCTACAGGGATTTTAGGGTGCAGCGCATGGAGCGGAAAGGGCGAACCTCCGCAGCCGCTTCTCCCACATTCAGGAAAACAGCTGGCCCCAAAGACTAAGTCACCAGGCCTCCAGCTTGCCCCATTGGTCCCAAGTTCTTGATGTGGGGGCCAAAATTATTTGCAGTCCAGCATAGGCCACACAGGAAGGCTGGGAATGTTCAAACTAACACGTAAACAATGGGGTGGGCCTACAAACTGAGTCGTGCATGGACATGTGACTTGCCCATATGACTCTCTGGATTCTGCCCATGTGACCAGCATTCTTGCTGCTGTGATTTTCCACAGTAAGAATGATGGGGTGTCCTTCCAGCAGCAGAAACTATAAAAGGCCCTGGAAACCCCTCCATGTTGTCCTCTGGAGGGACTTTGCTACAAACTGAAGCTCTGAACAAACGACTGAGTGACCCATCCCAGCCGTGGATGTACTCCAGATAATTGATTTGAACCTGCACTTTATTCCATCACTGCGACAAGCCTGAACCAAGAACTTTGACGTTACTGAATGTAATTGATTCCATTTTAGCTCTCCTCTATACCTTTTTCCTTTTATGAATAAACCTTGAGATTTTAGATTCTAAGGGGTTGGCATCAGCATGATTTGTGGGTAAGATCTGACTTGTATATTGACCTGGGTCTGGGGCTTGGTCCTTTGGGATCGGGAGAACCTTTGTTTCCCCTTTTACTGGGGTATTGGTTTTCATAACCACCCAGCCCCATAACGAGCGGCACTCGTGGTGATACTGGGAAACCGGCGTGTCTAAGGAAATTGCTTGTGTGATTTCTGGTTAGCCAGTGGGGTAAAACCAAAGTCCTCTCTCTTTGGCTGCTTTGCTGAGCCTTTAGAGGAAAGGAAACCCAGCCTTGCGCTAGAACTGCCCGGCTCTAAGCAATTTGTTCTGAACTGACACTCTCAGAAGAGTCCCCACAAAGGCAGCATCGTTACTGCTGCGCAAAGCTCTTGGCCTGCCTCATGCCTCCTCAGGGAAGTGCGGCCATGCTGCCCACGCCCGAGTCACGTCCGCAGCCTGGCCCGCCCCGGCTGACAGCGCGCAGAGCCACGCGCGTCTCTGTGGTACAATGGGACAGCGCGTTCAGCTGTTTACTGAAAGGCTGGTGGCTCGAGCCCACCCGGGGACGGCGATAACCCTGTGTTCCTCAAGACCCCCTTCTTGCCGCCTCAAAAGCATCACTCTTCACTTCAGTGGTTTCAGCTGAGGCCCAAAGCGTGCGCTGGATGCGACTCGGAAACCCATCTCCCAGCAGCCATGCCGGAGGCTCCGGCTTAATCCTTGCAAGCTGTGTGTGTGTGAATCCTTGGCCAGGTCGGCGCTACAACGTTATTGCAGCATCATTATATTGCTCAGGTGTGTGAAAAACACACGATGCTCCCTCAGTTGGGTGCACACACGGCAATGCCACGTCTGGCAACAAACCTGCCCTGTTTTGGCGACAAAATAAAACCACCTCGACGAGAGGCCTGGAGCTTTTTGCAGCAAATTTAAAGTGACACATACCCAGCCCCCCACACCCCATGCCCTGACTCCTGCACCCCCTTCACCCCCCATCCCCCAGTCCTGACTCCTGTACCCCCCCACAACCCCAGTCCTGACTCCTGCACCCCCCCACATCCACATCCCCTGCCACATTCCTACCTGCACCCCTCGCACCAAACGGGAGCTGCCCCAGGTCAGCGCTCCACACCCCAACCTCCTGCCCCAACCCTGAGCCCCCTCCCTCACCCTGGCTTCTGGCCAGACCCTGCATCCCAACCCCCTGCCTGCTCCTGCACCCTAACTCCCTTCCTCCTTTGCCCCATTCCTGCCTCACTTCCTCCTTTGGCAAGTCACACAAGGGAGGCCAGCAGGAAGAAATGGCCTCCCTAGGCCAACCTCCAAGGGCAGAGGAGGCCAAGACAAAAGGCTCCAAGAGGTGACTGGCCGAGACCCTCCAGCTTTCCCTGGCTGATGCTAAGGCGCTTTCTCAGCTCATTTCACCACCCTGTCCTGCAGGGCTTGGGGTTATCCCAAGGACAGGCCAGTGGCAGAAGGAGGAGTGCCTTGCTGGACAGCTAAGGGAATGGGGAAAAAGTTAACTGTCATGTTTCTGCCTGGTTTTGAACCAAGGACCTTTTGCCTGTTAGGCAAACGTGACAACCACTACACTACAGAAACTTCCTTCAAATGCCAAACACTTGGCTGGTGCTCACGCTGGCGCACACCGATGGGCAAACTTGGAGAAAGTGGGTTACCTGGTGGCTGCAGGCGACAGGGGCCCAGCAGCACGGGGCGGAATTTGGGCAGCTAGACCCCGGCAGCAAGAGTCCTGCCGCCACTTGCCGCCCCACCCTGTTCTCCCGGCTTCACCTACTGGCAGTTTCTTACATCAGAGACACTGTTCCCAAGCAGGACTAATGCTGAGACCTGGTGATCAGTGATCTCAGATCTGTTGGTCTGCAGCAAGAATCGAAATTGAGTCTCAATGAGCTCGGTTGTTACACAGCGAAGAACAAAAGGGTCAAATGGTGCCTGGGCCCCTTAAGAAGAACCCAGCCCATCAAGTACCAGCACTTGGCTCTCTCCTCTCTCAACTCCACTTAGCATTGTTTGGAGTCAATCCTTGTCTCTGTCAGCCTGGGGGACTGGGAGAAAAACCCTGAGCAAGGGCTCCAGTGGTGCAATGGGTTAGCGCACAGTACTTTTACGGCAGTGCTGAACGGAGACATGCTGAGTTTGAGCCTCACCTAGAGCACTGGTTTTCATTAACCCCATGGCTTTGCCCACTTCTTTGGCCCTTTGGAACCTAGAATTCCCTCCCAGGGGACACTGAAGGGGGAGGAATCAAAAATACCCCTTCACTTATCACCTCCTCTGCAGAGTGCAGCTCAGACACCACAAATCTACAATCCTTCTTCCCTCACCAGCCCCTCTGCCAGGATCTCTCAAGCAGAGCCCAGAGCGCTGCCCATCCTTTGAGCCCCCCCAACACCCTCTCAATCTTTGCTCCCCAAACCCTCCTTTCTACATGTGAAAATCCCCATTGGGGAGGGAGAGGAGCAGGGAGCCAGCAGTCTCTCTGGCAGAATTATCTACGGCAGCGCGCTGAGTGGTTGGGGGCTGAGCTACACCCTTTTGGAGCTTTTCAGGGGTGAGATTTTGATGAATTGTAACACAAGGAAATTCTCTCCTGTTCAGGTCTGTTTGTCCCCTTGTGCCCCCTCAGCCTCTGTTCTTCCGGATAGGGGAGGTGCAGAGACAAGCCCCAGGCTTTCTGTCACAAAGTCTGTACCCACCTCTGAAATATTGCCGCTGGGAGAGTATGGCTCCCAATTCTCCCATAGAGGGATTGCAAGAGCGGCTACCCAGTTGGGCCTGGGTGTGTCAGAGATCCAGGCTATAGGGGGCAGGTGATCCAGGGCCTATAAGTCCCCTGCACGAGGGGAGATCAATGCATGTGGTGGCCCATAAGCACCACAGGTTTTAACCCTGTCTGCTTCCTCCCCCATGTCCCTTATTTACACAATATGGAAGTGCCCCTATGGCTGGGGATGTGAGTTTGTGGACACAGCATTGTGCAGTGAGCTTCCAACACAACCTGTAATTCAGCAAGGGGTTTGCAGATGGACCATGGATGGAGGTAATTTTCTCTCCGCACAGCAGATGGGGGATACACTGGGACCAGCTCCTGGCTCTTTTTTGTGAACTGGTTCCCCATGAGGACACACTAGAGATCACTGCAATCTACATAGGGGGCAACAACCTGGAAATATTCTCCAGCCACCAGCTGATTTGGAAAGTTAAACACGATATTGCACAACATAGAACTATGGGGCCAGGCCCCATGGAAAACAAAGGGGAGCAGGGAAAGAGAGAGCACAGAAGAGAAGAGAAGGAGAGATGGGATAGAAAAAAGCCTCTAGAGCGGGAGCAGATGGAGAGAACCAGCGAGTGTTCCATTTGATGGTCGAAGACCAGACCTGCCTATTCCAAAGTACAGACGTTCCCCATTTCCCTCAAAACTTGCAGACCTTGAGGTGTCTGGCTCTCTGCACACAGAAAACCCAGAGCCAGAAGCCTTCCTTCCTCCAGACTGTGAGGCCAGTGGGCGTGTGAGAAAGTTGCCCCATTAGTCACAGGCAGAAAATGGCCCTTCCTAGGAAAGCCCAAGTCCTGAAAAGAAAAGACTAGTGTGAAGGAAGGTACTGAAGAACTGCCTTTTGGAGGATATGATGCCTTTTACACCTGACTTAAAAGTCTGATGCTCGACCAACTGAGCTAGCCAGGCTCACATGAGAAAATGGCAAATTAGGTGCAGAAGAGAAACTAGTCAAGAAAAAGAGGCGGGAAACAATACAGAAAACTTGCTACTCTGGCTCCCTTAGCAGCCCTAGCCCCAGCCTATTCCTCCATCTGGCACCCTGAGGCCTTCTTCTTTTTGTAGTTAAATCTCAGATCCAGGAGAAATGGATCTCTTTGGGATGTGGCTCCACTCCTCCCCCTTCCTCACACCGGCAAACAGCTGTTCAGCGGCAGGGAGAGGGAGAGGGAGAGCGAGGGGGAGGGGCGGGAACATGGCACGCTGGGGGAAGAGGCTGGGGAGGAGCTTCTGCCTCCGCAGGAGAGAGCTGGGGGTGGAGAGAGCAGCCGGGTTGGGCCCCTTCAGAGCATTGACCCGGCACCATGGTAAATCCGGTACTGATGGTATCTGGGCCAATCCTGCATTGAGACAACCCGCTAACGTCCCTGTGTGCTCACGAGAAACCTGCAGGAACCAATAACAAAGCCTGAACATGAAACACAACTGCTCCCACTTCCCCAGTAACACCCTTTCCCTGCCCTCAATCAGAGACCAGCAGGATGGAATCAAGGCCCATCCAGGTCCCAGATCCCAGCCCTGCCCGCCTCCCCTCTGCTGCTGACTCACGATGTTTTCCCACCATGGCCAGACGTTTAATGGCCACAGAACCCCGGAGAGCCACTGCTGTGGGGACCTGCCTTCGTTGCTGAAGATGCTCCTCACAGCAGCTCTGCCAAAGGGGATACGATGCTGTGGCATTGATTAGGCGCAGAGTGTCCAGTCATCCGCAGAGTCGGTGTCTTTCTTTGTGGTTGCCCCACCATTCCCCCCGGGCCTGACCTGCCCTCCAGCGCAGCCTCCTGCTGAAACTTGAAACATAATAGTAGAGCCATAAACGGCTTCAACGCCCACCGTGCCCAACCCTCACATCTCGGTCCTGGGATTTAAGTTGCACGGTGGGAACATGCCCACATTTTGCTATGAATCATTGGACAGAGCTTTGATTTTCACAGTCTCGAGACACCTTCCCAGCATCCTGACATCTAAGCAGGCATCTGAAGAAACCACACACCTGCTCAAGGTACTGCTGATGTTCGAGAAGGGAGACAGAGAGGAAAAAAGCTCAATCCACAGTGACACATACAATAGCCAATGAGCTTTGTATGTAGCTACTTAGTCCATTGTGACCCTTCCTATCATTATCCCTTTGAAATGATGATGATGATGATGGTGTGCCAAGGCTACTTCTGCCCCTGCTTCCAGGCCTTTTCCAGCTTGGGACTCCCGAATCCTGTCTGTTTTGAGCCAGATTCCACTGATCTGCTGCAAACACAGACCCACGTCTGAACCAAGTCCACTCACCACTGTAAGGCCCCTGGAAGCGCTCTTGCCTTTGACACCCAGCTGCTCAACTCCAAGGAGGCTCAAACCCTTAATAAATCCGTTTTACCCTGTATAAAGCTTATACAGGGTAAACTCATAGATAGTTCGCTTTCTATTTCAAAGATGGAAAGATATGCACCACTGATCGCTTTCCCAAGGCACTAAGTCATACTCAAGGAAACTTAATAAGTAAAAAGTGATTTTAATAAGTACAGAAAATAGAATTTAAGTGAGTTCAATTAGTGACAGACAGAACAAGGTGAATTACCGAATAAAATAAAAGAGAACACGCAGTTCTATGTCTAATCACCCTGTGTACAGATAAACCCCTCACTGGGTCCAGCAATCACTCACCCCCCTAATGTCTTTGTCCTCTGTTCAGTCTCTTTCAAGTCTCCTTGGGAGGTGGAGAGCTTCTTCCTTTAGCCAGCTGAAGACAAAATGGAGGGGTTTCCTCGGGGTTTAAATAGATTTTTCTCCTCTGGGTGGAGACCCCTCCCTCTCCCTGTGTAGCATCCAGTTACCAAATGGAGTTGGGGTCACATGGACCAGTCACATGCACAACTCAGTTCCAGACCAGCCACATTCCTGGCAAAGTTTCGATGTGGATTGGTGACTGCAAGTTCTATTGTCTGTTAAGTGCTTCTTGATTGGGCACTTAACCTGCACATTCCTTTCTCAAGAAATACAACCGATATTCATAACTTCAACTACAACAATGATACATGCATACAAACAGGAGGAATACATTCAGTAGGTCATAACTTTCACAGAGATATGTTACATGGCACATGTAGCATAAAACATATTCTAGTTACATATATACATTTATAAGCATCTCCCCATAAAGTTTTATGGGGAACACCGTCACAATGTACACTTGACTTTCTATCCCAGTGTGCCATGGACTTCTACAGGTTGCATTAGCCAATCCAACCATTCGGCACTTGCAGATGGGTACCTCTGTATTGTGCCTGATTCTTGTACAGCTATAACAGGCTGGTAGATGCAGATACTTTCCCCTCTTCTTAACCAGCAATAATACGAGCCCAGCCCCAGGCTAGGGCTGGGAAGAGAGAGAAAGAGCAGTAGGTTTTCCCTATTGTTTCCTGCTTCCTTTTTCTTGCATAGCTTCTCCTTCACACCAACTTGCTTTATTATTTTTATGAGCCTGGCTAGCTCAGTTGGTAGAGCATCAGACTTTTAATCTGAGGGTCCAGGGTTCAAGTCCCTGGTCACGTGATTAGCTATTCACTAGCATCTTCAAAAATGTGTCTCTGGGGAGTCCTCTTTGATGTTTTTTCCCTTCAGGATTTTGCCTTTCCTAAGACGGGCCTTTTTGTGTGTGGGATTGAAGGGGCAACTTCCTGACCTCCCCTCTGTCCCCGCAGGCTGGAGGAATAAAGGCCTCTGGGCAGATAGCAGGTTCCTCCCAGATGGCTGCGTTCTCACCTGGTGGAGGTGGAAGCTCGGTCTCCTTGCCTCTGTTGCTGCCTTCCCGTGAAGGTGCTGATCCGGCTGCCCTGTCTGACGCAGGATGGGAGGAATGTTTGGAGCTTTGGCTTCTGTTTGCGGGCTCCCTCCTACAGCAGCGCGATGTGGGCTCTGTGGGGAGCCTCTCCCAGGCAGAAGGTATCTGGGTGTTGCCAGTCCCTGCCAGGCCTGGGTCCAGCCCAGCGCTGAGGCCTGAAGTCTCAGGAGACCGGGGGAGGAGAGAGCAGAACTGGTGGAGCTGGGGAGTGGAGCGCCAGGAGCCGCTCACCCCGCCTTGAGAGCACTTGTGGGGACTGAGCTGTCTTTGGGTAGGGGAGTGATGGGACCCCAGGGGATGGGGACAACAGTCTGGGGTCTCATTCACCCAGGCAAGGAAACACCCCTATGGGGGAGGGGGGCAGATCACTGACCCAGTGACTATGGGAGCCCCAAATCCAGAATTAACACGGTAGATCCAGACTAACATGGCTCCGCTTTTGATACTTCCAATAACTCTGTTGTCAGTGCCTGGGAGTGTAATTGAAACCATGGGAACAGCCAGACTGGGCTAGAGCGAAGGTCCATCTAGTTCTGTATCTTTTGTTCTCACCGTAGCCAATATCAGGTGCCCCAAAAGGGACATACCCAGGCGCCACTGGGAGTTGAACCCAGGATCTCCTGTTTACCAGGCAGGGGCTTTAACCAGCTAAGCCATTGTGCCCGGCTCTGGCTAAGGCAGGGTATCTGCCCACACCTGACTCCCTGCCAATGCCCCCACCCTATTGTTCCACTGACCAGGAGCTGTGCGAGGTAACCCCACACCCCAACCGTGTGCCCCAATCCCCTGCTGGAGACTTGAGCCTCCCCCCAAAGCAGGAGTTCCCTCCTGTACCCCAAGACCCTCATACCTGGCCCCACACCAGAGCCAGCACTCCCACACCAGAGCCCTGACCCCCTTTTGCACCCCAACCCCCTGCCCCAGCCTGGAGCCCCCCTCAAACTCCGAGCCCCTCCTGTACCCCAAACCCCTCATCCCTGGCCCCACCCCAGAGCCTGAACCCCCAGCCGAGAGCCCTGACCCCCTCCCACACCCCAATCCCCTGCCCCAGCCTACAGCCCCCCTCACACCCTGAACCCCCCATTCTCTGCCCCACCCTGCACCCCAACCCTCTGCTCCAGCCTAGAGCCCCCCTCACACCCTGAACCCCCTCATTCTCTGCCCCACCCTGCAGCCTTCACCCCTGCACCCCAATCCCCTGCCCCAGCCCTGAGCCCCTCCCAAGCCCCTCATGCCCAGCTCCGTTGGATCGTGGGCATCAACAATTTTCTTCAACTGGGTCACCAGAAAAAAAGTTTGAAACCCACTGCCTTAGAGGGGGAGGGGGTCACACGACAACAGTCAACCTGTGGAGCTTTCTCCCAGAGGATGTTGTGAAGGCCAAGACTAGAACAGGGCTCAAAACAGGACTAGATACGTTCATGGAGGACAGGGCCAGCAATGGCTATTAGCCAGGCTGGGCAGGGATGGTGTCTCTAGCTTCTGTTTGCCAGGAGCTGGGAAAAGTCAACAGGGGATGATTCCCTCTTCTGGGGCACCTGGCATTGGCCAGTCAGGAGACAGGGCTGGATGGAGCTTTGGTGAAACCCCCCCAGAGCTCTCCTGCTGTTGGCACTTTGCCCTCACTGCTCAGATTGAAACTTCTGCAGGGAGACAGGTCAGCCACAGCCCAGCTGGGTGTGAGCAAAGCAGCCGCGTGAAAGGGAAACCTGCAGATGCTGGGGATTGAACCCAGGCCCTCATACATGCGAAGCACACGCGCTACGACTGAGCTACATCCCCAGACAAACCTCATAGCCTGGCTGTTTACACTCAGAGCCTGCCTCCTTCCACAGCAGCCTCCCCCCCCCCGATCATGCTCTCGTGGAGGTTGCTGGTTCTTTGGGGTCACTTTGCACCAGGGCCAGATTCTATGTGTGGGGCAGAGAGAGTCGTGCCCTGGACTCTGGTGCAGAGATACACTCAGCCCTCTCCCCTGCATTGGGGGGGAGCTGCCATGGTGTGTGGGGGGGGGGGGAGGGGCTCTGTGAGCAGCTCAACTCCTGACCCTGGTGGCAGAAGTGGGGTGGGGAGCTCCAGCTGTTTCTAGGATCTGCTATTTCCACCTGCCTGTAAAGTCCAGCTTTCCCCGGCACATTCACTGCGGTGCAATCGGGTCCCTGTGTCTATGGCTGACAGCAAAGAATCGCTCCCGGTTTCCCGTCTCTCTGCAGCGTGATTAGCCTGTGTCGGTGATTAATGAGTTGGATCTAGCTGCAGATTGTTATTCATTCCCCACCTGGACAGTTCACACAGTCCCTGTCCCGTGCAGATCTCCAGCACCTCAGTGACCCTGGTAGCAGCAGTTGGGTTTTCCCTGAGGCCTGAGATTTTCAGGGTCCTTTTTTCCCTCCACCTGGAGTGAACTCAGCTTTTCCCCCGTCCCAGACACTCCATGAAATAACTGTAGCAGCCATAGGCGTGCGCAGCACATTTCACTAGGGTGTGCACCCAGGGAGCCCTGCCCTAGCCCCGCCCCCATCCACTCCCTCCCACTTCCAGCCCCCTCAAAACTCCCAACCCCCCGTGCTCCTTGTCCCCTGACTGCTCCCTCCTGGGACCCTGCCCCTAACTGCCCCCAGGACCCCACCCCCTATCTAAGCCTCCCTGCTCCTTGTCCCCTGACCACCCCCTCCAGAGACCCCCCCACTGTAACTGCCTCCCTAGGACCCTACCACCTCCCTTTCCCCTGACTGCCCCAACCCCTCTCCACACCCCCGCCCCTGACAGCCCCCCCTGAACCCTTCACCCATCCAACCCCCCTGCTCCTTGTTCCCTGACCGCCCCCTCCAGAGACACCCCCCTCCACCCCTAATCACCCCCCGGGACCCCTCCAACTATCCAACCCTCCTGTCCCCTGACTGCCCCAGCGCCTAACCACACCCCCACCCCTGACAGCCCCCCTGGGACTCCCATGCCCTATCCAGTGCCCCCATTCCATGTCCCCTGACTGCCTGTCCCCTGACTGCTCCCTCTGTAGGGCTGTTTTAACCCCTCCCGGGCAGGAGCAGGTAACCACCCCGCTGCACCCACCCATGTCCCTTTTCCCATCTCTCTCTGCTCCCCACCTCCTGGCAGCTCTGTCTAGTGGCTGCTCCCACCCACATATTCAAAGTGGCAGAGGAAGTTCCCCCTCCTGGGGTGGGAAGGTTGCCTAGTGGTTAAGGCACAGGGTTCAGGTGTTCTGGGTTTGAGTCTCTGCTCTGCCACAGACTCCCTGCTTAGCCTTGGGAAAGTCACTTCACCTCTGTGTGCCCTAGATCCCACCTGCCAAATGGGGCCAATCCTGACCCTGCCTCCTAGGCTAAATCCATTCATGGCTGTGCGGTGGCGGGGGAAATGGAGATACCAGCTCCACACAGAGTGGGGTCAGGGCTTCAGCCCTGCAGCTTCTGTCACTAGGGTGGGTGGGGCTCCCGAGCCGGGGACTTCAGCCCCACATCTTCTGCCAGGGTCCGGGGCCTCTCCTCTCTGCCCCGGTGTGGCTCCTCTTCCCCCTCCCCCTCCCCACCCCGCAGTGCAGCTCCTGCCGGGGTCTGGGCTTCTTCTTCGAGTGCTTGCTCATATGTATTCCAGTTAGGTGTGCGCGCGCGGCGTGCACGATCGTCGGAAGATTTTTACCCTAGCAACACTCGGTGGGCCGGCTGGCGCCCCCTGGAGTGGCGCCGTTAGGTGCCCCGATATATACTGCAGCCGGCCCATCGCCCCCTCAGTTCCTTCTTACCGCCCGTGTCGGTCGTTGGAACAGTGGAGAGCAGCTCGCTGACCTCCACAGCCCTAGCTTTACAGCACTCGTTTATCTTTTAGATAGTTTAAGTACCGTTAAAGTACCGTTAATTAGTTGTTAATAGTTGTTGTTAGACTCAGTGACAATTGTAGCTGGAGATTAGGGGCTTCTCCCCTTCTCTCCAACCCGGTACTGGGCCAATGCCTGGCTCACCGGGATTCAAGCCTTGCTCGGCATGCCAAAAGCCGATGCCTACAGGAGATCCGCATGCCTCCTGTCTCAAGTGCCTCGGGGAGTCCCATCTTCCGGACAAGTGCCGTATTTGTAAGTCCTTCAAGCCGCGGACCAAAAAGGAGCGGGACTTTCGTTTGAAGCAGCTCCTGTTAGAGGCGTCTCTTAGCCCGATGTCGGCGCCGCATCGTACCACGGCACCGGCCCCGGCGGCCTCAACGTCTGCGGCACCGGAGCGTCCAACCTCCGGTAAAGAACCCAGGCACCGTCCCTCTCTACCCGGGACTTCACAGAGCCGCTCTCTGTCCCCAAGAGCCAAGAAGTCGGGTGGACCGACTAAGGCGCCGCTGCATGCGCAGCCAGCTCCAGGCCAGCCTAGGTCTGTCGAGGCGCCCGCACCGCCAACTCCGGTACCGGAAGGACCGCTGAGTTCGGTGCCAGTGGTCTCCGTGCCACTTACTCCGGCCCTCCCTAGGCCGTTGAGTCCGGCGCCGCCGTCAACACCGGCGCCGGCCCTGCCAACTCCGGCACCCGAGAGGCCGTTGAGTGCAGGTCAGCCTCCGCAGGCTCCGGTACCGACGACTCCGGTCCCGCGAGGGCCGTTGAGCTCGGTAACCGCCAGCTCCCCGGCACGCTCCGTGGTTGAGCTCCCGCTGCCGTCCACGCCGGACACCTTCGCAGCGGCGCGGGACCTGATCCAGATGACCGCTCCGGCACCGACCCCGTCTACGGTACCGCCGGTGCGGATCATCACATCACGCGGCAAACCGGCCATCTTCCACCCGGTGCCGCAGGAGGAGACCAGCCAGCAGCAGCCACGTGCGTCTCCAAGGTACCACTCGCAGTCCCGGCACCGATCACGATCCCGGCGCCGTTCCTACTCGCGGTACCGCTCCAGGTCTCCATCTGCACGGAGGTATCCTGACTCTCGGCGCCGCTCCCGGTCCCGCGGCCGGTCGACGCGCAGATCGCCGAGACGCTCCAGGTCCCGATCCGTGTCACGGTACCGAGATCATCGCAGGTACCGGTCCAGGTCCCGCCCTCGATCCGGCTCTCGACGCCGCTCCCCATCCCGGCGCCGATCCGACTCTCGACGCCGATCCGGCTCCCGGCACCGGACACCATCCCGGTACCGAT
Source organism: Chelydra serpentina (assembly GCA_037349315.1). Taxonomy (NCBI): domain Eukaryota; kingdom Metazoa; phylum Chordata; order Testudines; family Chelydridae; genus Chelydra; species Chelydra serpentina. Next base: position 27,338 of record JBAIAC010000205.1, read on the forward strand.
CCGGCTCACGGCACCGGACGCCATCCCGGCACCGATCAGGCTCCCGGTACCGGATACCATCCCGGCACCGGACCCCACCGAGGAGGCAGACCCTGGCCACGCAGACGTCACTGCATGGCTACTCTGCCCCGCCCTGGCCTTCGCGCTCTGGATCCCGCTCTTCCAGAGCTGGTAGCGACCTCTACGCGGAGGACCGCACCATCAGCGACCAGGGTCACCTGCCAGAGACCGGGCAGGTTCAGGAGCGGTGGCCATTTTGGACCCCCATGGCATACTATGAAGCCCAGAGGGTACCAGCAAGAGCTCCTACCTCTACCACGTTGGAGCGTCGAGCGCCAGAGGCTACAGTCTCCCGCCCTCCAGAGGCTACAGTCTCCAGGCCTCCGCCAGAGGTAGAGCAGCCTGAAGCGGAGCCCCCACCCCTGGGCCCCGAAGAGGTACCCGTCGAGGACCCGCTCGCCCAAGGCCTGTCCTCTTCCTCCTCCCCTGATGAGGCAGTGGCTGGAGCATCATCATCCGGTCCACCTCCCATCGATCTAAGGGACCACCAAGCCCTGCTCCGCAGGTTGGCCCTGAATATGGACCTCCAAATCGAAGAGGTCCCTGAACTGGAGGACCCCGTGGTGGACATCCTGACGACTGATGCCCCCACTAGGGTTGCCTTACCTTTTGTGCGGACTATCCTTGCCAATGCCACATCCATCTGGCAGACACCAGCCTCAATACCCCCCACTGCCAGGCGGGTAGAGAGAAAGTACATGGCCCCCCCGAGGGATTTTCAATATCTGTATACGCACCCCCCTCCGTGTTCGTTGGTAGTCCAGTCCGTCAACGAGAGGGAGAGGAACGGCCAACAGGCCCCGGCGCCGAAATCAAAGGACGCCAAGCGCCTAGACTTGTTTGGCCGCAAGATCTACTCAGGAGGGGGCCTACAGCTTCGTGCGGCGAACCAACAGGCACTCCTGAGCCGCTATGCTTTCAACACCTGGGTCACGATGGACAAGTTTAAAGAGCTTATACCTCCAGAGTCCAGACAGGAGTATAAAGCCTTCGTGGAGGAGGGCAAAAAACTGGCCAGGACGTCGCTGCGGGCCTCCTTGGACATCGCCGACTCCGCTGCCAGAACCATCGCCTCCGGAGTCGCCATGCGGCGCATCTCCTGGCTGCAATCTTCCACCCTCCCAGCAGAGGTCCAGCACACTATCCAGGACCTACCCTTTGACGGGCAGGGCCTGTTTTCAGAGAAGACAGACCCTAAGCTGCAGACCTTAAAGGACGGTCGTACTATCATTCGCACGCTGGGAATGCATACCCCTGCGACGCAGCGTAGGCCCTTCAGGCCGTTCGTGAGACGCACCTACTTCCCCCCCCCGCCACGTCAAGACTATTACAGAAGGCCGCGTGGTCGAGGGGGTAGGAGACAGCAACCTGGCCGGCAGACCGGCCAGAGGCAGGGCCCCCACAAGCCATCATCGGGGCCCAAACAAAATTTTTGAAGGGGCGCTCGAGGCCGGAGTACCAGTCCATTCCGATCCTGCACTCCTGTTTATGAACCGCCTCTCCCCCTTCTCCCCGGCGTGGTCGAATATCACCACGGACCGCTGGGTTTTACATACCATCCAGGGGGGATACCGATTGCAATTCGTCTCCCCGCCCTCCTCCCACCCTCCCACCCCGTCCCTCTTCAGGGACCCTTCTCACGAGCAACTCCTTATCCAGGAGGTGCACGAACTCTTTACTCTGGGAGCGGTGGAGGAGGTCCCAAGGGATCTCAGAGGCAAGGGATTCTACTCCCGTTATTTCCTAATCCCAAAGCCAAAGGGGGGGCTCCGTCCTATCCTGGACTTACGGGGTCTCAACAAGTTTATGGTAAAGTTGAAATTCCGTATGCTCTCCCTGGGCACCCTTATCCCCTCTATGGATCAGGGAGACTGGTACGCCGCCCTCGACATGAAGGACGCGTATTTCCACATTGCCATCTACCCACCTCACAGACGCTTCCTGCGCTTCGTAGTGGGCCAGAGACATTTCCAGTTCGCGGTCCTGCCATTCGGCCTCTCAACAGCACCGAGAGTCTTCACAAAGTGCATGGCAGTGGTAGCAGCCGCCCTTCGGCGTCAAGGAGTTCAGGTAATCCCCTACCTCGACGACTGGCTCCTCCGTGGCAACTCCGCCAACCAGGTCCAGTCCCACATTCACAAGGCCATGGACATGTTCAACCGTCTCGGCCTCCTACTAAACATCGAAAAGTCCACTTTGGTCCCAACACAGAGAATAGACTTCATAGGGGCTATACTGGACTCTACCCTCGCCAGGGCTTTCCTCCCAGAGGCTCGCTTTCAAACGCTTGCAGCCGCCATACGCAGCCTCCAAGCTTTCCCAACTTCGACAGCCCGCTGCTGCCTCAGCCTCATGGGTCATATGGCATCATGCACCTTCGTGACAGCCCACGCCAGGTTACGCCTGCGGCCCCTCCAAGCATGGCTGGCCTCCGCATACCGACCACACAGGGACAACCTCGATATGATTCTGACGGTCCCACCGCAAGTCCTAGCCTCCCTCAACTGGTGGCTGGACCCCGCACATGTGATGTCAGGTATTCCCTTTCATCCACCTCAGCCTTCCCGCACCGTGACTACGGATGCCTCATCCCTCGGCTGGGGGGCTCACCTGCAGAACTTCCAAACGCAGGGCCTGTGGTCGGAGCAAGAGCTGACGTTACACATCAATGTCAGAGAACTCCGAGCGGTACGACTCGCCTGCCAAGCCTTTGCTCAGCACCTACAGGGCCGCTGTGTCTCCATCCTTACAGACAACACGACGGCCATGCATTACATCAACAGACAGGGAGGAGCGCACTCCCTTCCCCTCTGCCAAGAGGCAACTCAGCTCTGGGACTTTTGCATAGCCCGTTCCATTCACCCCGTGGCCTCGTTTCTCCCAGGAGTCCAGAACACCTTGGCGGACCGCCTGAGCAGGTCCTTTCAAACGCACGAGTGGTCCATTCGGCCAGACGTCATCCACTCTGTCTTCCAGAAGTGGGGGTTTCCCCAGATAGATCTCTTCGCGACTCGCGAAAACAGGAAATGCCAAGTGTTCTGCTCCTTTCAGGGTCGCTCCCCAGGCTCCCTGACAGACGCTTTTCTCCATCCTTGGACAGACAACCTGGCCTATGCCTTCCCACCAGTTCCACTGGTCCACAGGGTCCTGCTCAAGCTACGCAGGGACAAGGCCAGGGTGATCCTGATTGCTCCAGCGTGGCCCAGGCAACACTGGTATACCACGCTCCTGGAGATGTCCGTGACAGACCCGATCCCTCTTCCGCGATGGCCGGACCTGATCACGCAGCAGCACGGCAGGATCCAGCATCCCGACCTGCGGTCCCTTCACCTCACGGCGTGGATGCTGCATGGCTGAACCCGTCGGAGCTGCGATGTTCCAGCCCGGTCCAGCACGTTCTGCTGAGCAGTAGGAAACCCTCCACCAGGTCCACCTACTCAGCTAAGTGGAAACGTTTTTCCTTGTGGTGTGGCACTCGGGGCCTTGACCCCCTGCAGGTGCCGGTTCACACCATACTGGACTACCTCCTCTCACTAAAGGAGCAGGGTCTGGCTCTCTCGTCGCTAAAGGTCCACCTAGCGGCAATTTCAGCTTTTCACCCCCGGGACGGGGCGGGTTCTGTTTTCTCCAACCCCATGGTCACTAGGTTCCTTAAGGGGTTAGAACGGCTACACCCACCGGTGCGCCGCCCAGTCCCTACATGGGACCTCAACCTAGTTATTACCAGGCTCATGGGTGCCCCATTCGAGCCCATGGCCACTTGTTCCATGCTGTATCTCTCATGGAAAACGGCCTTTCTAGTAGCCATCACTTCGGCTAGACGCGTCTCTGAGCTCAGAGCGCTTACTTCGGAACCACCTTATACGGTGTTCCATAAGGATAAAGTACAGCTCAGGCCACACCCGGCTTTCCTGCCCAAGGTAGTGTCGGCTTTCCATATTAACCAAGACATTTTTTTACCTGTCTTTTATCCTAAGCCCCATGCCTCCAGGAAGGAGCAGCAACTCCATTCCCTGGATGTCCGGAGAGCCCTCGCCTTCTACATCGAGAGGACAAAGCCCTTCAGGAAGTCGACCCAGCTGTTCATCGCCGTGGCGGACCGGATGAAAGGCCTTCCCGTCTCTTCCCAGCGCATCTCGTCATGGATCACCTCGTGCATCCGCACATGCTATGACTTGGCAGGTGTCCCCACCATGCACACTACGGCCCACTCTACCCGAGCTCAGGCCTCGTCGTCTGCCTTCCTGGCACACATACCTATACAAGACATTTGTAGGGCCGCGACATGGTCGTCAGTACACACTTTTGCCTCGCACTATGCCATAGTGCAACATTCTAGAGACGCCGCCGCTTTTGGTTCGGCGGTCCTAAACTCTGCTGTATCACAATCCGACCCCGCCTCCTAGGAATGGCTTGGGAGTCACCTAACTGGAATACATATGAGCAAGCACTCGAAGAAGAAAACACGGTTACTCACCGTAGTAAATAGTGTTCTTCGAGATGTGTTGCTCATATGTATTCCAAACCCGCCCCCCTTCCCCACTGTCGGAGTAGCCGGCAAGAAGGAACTGAGGGGGCGATGGGCCGGCTGCAGTATATATCAGGGCACCTAACGGCGCCACTCCAGGGGGCGCCAGCCGGCCCACCGAGTGTTGCTAGGGTAAAAATCTTCCGACGATCGTGCACGCCGCGCGCGCACACCTAACTGGAATACATATGAGCAACACATCTCGAAGAACACTATTTACTACGGTGAGTAACCGTGTTTTCTCCTCCCCCACTCCCCCCGGCTCCTGCCGGACCCCGGCTTCTCCTCCCCCGCCCCAGCTCGGCTCTTCTCCCCCGCCCCCAGTGCAGCTCCTGCCGTGGTCTGGGGCTAATCCACCTTCCCCCCTCCCCCACCCAGCATGGCTCCTGCCGGGGTCCGAGGCTTCTCCTCCCCCTAATCCCCCACTGCACCCAGCCCCAGCCTAGCTGGGCTCCCTTGGGTCACCGGCTGCCTGCTGTGGCCGGAGCGCAGCCTGGCTGGCCGGGAGCAGCCATACTCGCGGACGCCATGGCCATCAGCCCAAGAGGTGCGGGGCGGCCCTAGGTGAGCAGGGGCCGGCTCTGCTCCCGCCCACACCTCACCCTAAGGGTGTTTTCGTGTGTGTGTGAGACTCACTCGGCCCCGGCCGGAGCAGGGAGGCAGGACGCAGCTGATCTGAGCTTGCCCGGCAAACAGCTGATCGCAGCTGCGTGCAGGCTGCCCCTAGGAGACAGCCCCCAGGGGAGGGGGGAGGAGCAGCCTTCCGAGCCGCAGCTCACTAGGGTGTGCCCGGGCACACCCGCACACCCCGTGCGCACGCCTCTGTCGCCAAGAAACCGAGGGCAGGAAACAGCAGCTTTCTCCGGCACGCTTCTCAGCTCATTTCCCCACCCGCTGCCCTGCAGGGGTTGGGGTGATCCCAGTGGCCAAAAGGGGAGAACCTTGCTAGGCAGCTAAGGGAGCTGGGAAAAGTAAAACTTCATCTTTCTGCCTGGTTTAAAGCCAGGGGCCTTTTGCATGTCAGGCAAATGTGATAACCAGACACTAGAGAAACTCTGCCACAGGGATCTGCCCCTCCCCTCAGAGAGCAACAGTGACACCGGGTGGCCACGTGGGGTAATGCACACAGCGTCTCTCTCAAAGCGCAACAGTGACACCAGGTGGTTTACCTCCCATACCGGGTGGAGAAGCTGGAGAAAGTGGTTGCAGCTCTTCGATGGGTCGGCTGGTAGAGCAAAGACCTAGAGCCGGCTCCCAGGAAGTCATCCTTACCTCGCCCTTGTGACTCCAGCTTGAAGGAGAGCTTCTTTCCTTCCCCTTGCTGAGAAAGAGCAAGAGAAGAAAGATCACCCGCATGGGCCCACTGGGTTCACAAGCCCATGCTGCTTTTCTGTGCTGGGGAGCATGAAATGAGGGACTCGTGGCAGGTAATGCCACTCCTGCATTTCCAGAATAAAAGCCCAAAGATCATGCTAAAGCCTGGGGTTCAACTATCCATACATCCCAGTATCCTGTCCACCGACAGTGGCCAATGCCAGGTGACCCGGAGTGAGTGGACCCAACAGGTAATGATCAAGTGATCTCTCTCCTGCCATCCATCACCCCCCTTTGACAAACAGAGGCTAAGGACACCATTTCTTACCCATTCTGGCTAATAGCCATTAATGGATTTAACCTCCATGAATTTATCCAGTTCTCTTTTAAACCATGTTATAGTCCTAGCCTTCACAGGTTGACTGTGCGCTGTGTGAAGAAGAATTTCCTTTTATTTGTTTTAAACCTGCTGCCCACTAATTTCATTGTGTGGTCCCTAGTTCTTTTATTATGAGAACAAGTAAATAACTTTTCCTTATTCACTTCCTCCACACCACTCATAATTTTATATACCTCTACCCCCTTAGTCTCCTCTTTTCCAAGCTAAAAAGTCCTAGCCTCTTTAATCTCTCCTCAAAGGGGACCCGTTCCAGACCCCTAATTATTTTAGTTGCCCTTCTCTGAACCTTTTCTAATGCCAGTATACCCTTTTTGAGATGAGGAGACCACAATTGTACGCAGTATTCAAGATGTGGGCGCACTATGGATTTGTATAGGGACAGTAAGATATTCCCCGTCTTATTCTCTATCTCTTTTTTAATGATTCCTAACATCCCGTTTCCTTTTTTGACTGCTGCTCCACACTGCATGGACAGCTTTAGAGAACTATCCACGATGCCTCCAAGATCTTTTTCCTGATTAGTTGTAGCTAAATTAGCCCCCATCATATTCTATGTATAGTTGGGGTTATTTTTTCCAATGTGCATTACTTTACATTTATCCACATTAAATTTCATTTGCCATTTTATTGCCCAATCATTTAGTTTTGTGAGACCTTTTTGTAGTTCTTCACAGTCTGCTTTGATCTTAACTATCTTGAGCAGCTTAGTATCATCTGCAAACTTTGCCACCTCACTGTTTACCCCTTCTTCCAAATCATTTATGAATAAGTTGAATAGGATTGGTCCTAGGACTGACCCTTGGGGAACACCACTAGTTTACCCCTCTCCATTGTGAAAATTTATACCATTTATTGCTACCCTTTGGTCTCTCATTGTACCATAAGAGGAGATGGTTGCTTCTAAAGGAAGGAAAAGATTAAATGCATCCCATGAGGATGGGATTCGAACCCATGCATGCAAAGAACAATTGATTAGCAGTCCATCGCCTTAACCACTCGGCCAGCTCATCTGAGGTGTTAAAAAAAGGACAGGAGCAGAAATCAAAGTCCAGCAGAGATAGGGATACTCAGGAGTTTTTAAATACTAAGTGGAAGCAGGGTCTGGGTGAGCTCCCCCCTCACATCGAGTGATGAGCTGGGGAAAGACTTCAGGACCAGACCGTGTTTGCACAGACACCCCTACTCGGCCTGGGTATACAGCATGCTGGGGCCGCTTTGCCAAAGGAACCAGTTCTGGCTGGTGTTGGGTTACAAATCACTGTAGCATTGAGTGGAATGAAATGTTATTCTCCTTCCTGTCCGAGTGAAGGGCGGCAGAACATACCGAGTCCGTCCTGACGGCGGTGCGAGGTGGGTGAGAAACACCTTTTATTGCACTGCATAGAACTCTGAACTCTAGTGTACAGATGTGGGGACCTGCATGAAAGACCTCCCCTAAGCTTATTTTTACCAGTTTAGGATAAAAACGTCCCCAAGGCACGTTTTTGTCCTTGAACGTTACGCTGCCACCACCAAATAATTTAAACAAACATTTAGAGAGGGTGTAACAAAGTGGGACTGTTCCTAATGTTTCCTCTGAATACTGAGTGGGTGCCTCAGTTTCCCTTATGGCCTCAGTTTCCCCTCTGCATTTCTTTAGTCTCTAGTTGGTGGGATAAGGGGTGTGATTGTTGCAAAGCCCTAGAGGGCCAGTGTGATGACACAGCATGGCCGACACCCTGTCTCCTGGCAACTGCTGGCCTGGGCCCCTCCCCTGCAAAGGTGCCGGCTGAAGGGGTTGGGGAACAAAGGGATCAGGTGATCTCCTGGGCCAGGAAGGAGACAAAGGCAGAGAAGGGGCTGGAGAGTGTGGAGCTGGCTGGGCACATGGAGGGAGGTCTAGATGGGCTCTGGCCTCCCCACCCCACAAGATGGACCTGACTGAGGGGTCCTGTTCTCTGTACCTACAAGCTCTGGTTTAGACCCTGTTCCTGTCGTCTAATAAACCTCCTGTTTCACTGGCTGGGATAGAAGGTGCTGCGGGTCGGGAGTGAGGCGCACCGGCAGAGCGGTGACTGGGGAGCTCAGGGCTGGGATAGAAGGGGCTGCGGGTCGGGAGTGAGGGGCACCGGCAGAGCGGTGACTGGGGAGCTCAGGGCTGGGATAGAAGGGGCTGCGGGTCGGGAGTGAGGGGCACCGGCAGAGCGGTGACTGGGGAGCTCAGGGCTGGGATAGAAGGGGCTGCGGGTCGGGAGTGAGGGGCACCGGCAGAGCGGTGACTGGGGAGCTCAGGGCTGGGATAGAGGGGGCTGCAGGGCGGGAGTGAGGGGCACCGGCAGAGCGGTGACTGGGGAGCTCAGGGCTGGGATAGAGGGGGCTGCAGGGCGGGAGTGAGGGGCACCGGCAGAGCGGTGACTGGGGGGGCTCAGGGCTGGGATAGAAGGGGCTGCGGGTCGGCAGTGAGGGGCACCGGCAGAGCGGTGACTGGGGAGCTCAGGGCTGGGATAGAGGGGGCTGCAGGTTGGGAGTGAGGGGCACCGGCAGATATTATACAGACAAAACTACACAGGATTGTTTCAGGGGACAAAACACGTTTAATAATTTGATCTAGAACCACTAGCTAATCTCTCTCTCTCTCTCTCTCTCCTGGGTTCTACTCCTGGCTGTGGGAGGAACGGGGGGTCTGGTGGATTAGAGCGGGGGGGCGAGGAGTCAAAGAGGAAACATCTCCTTTGTCAGCTTCAATGCACATTGCCCAAGAACCTGGCTTCTCGTGTCTTAGGTTCTGCCGCCATCGTGTGGCCATTTCATTTCACTTCTTGTTGTTAGCAGGTTTGGGCACCTTGCCCAGAATCGTTATTTCCTGGTGTGACGGAGTAGAGAGTGAGGTGGATTCAACCTGGGAGGTTTGTGGGGGAGGTTCCCTGGGACCTGCGACATTGCATTAGGAAAGGGAGACTTTACCTAGGGCTGTAACATGAGCCAGGACGGGGGTTGGGAGGTGACACCTTTGGCTGGGAGAAGGGACAAAAGGCGAGAGGAGGAGCCCCGGGGGAGGGGAAGAGCCTGCTGGAGTTTTTGTCTGTGTGTTTTCAGTTTGGAGCTGGCTTGGGAAGAGGAGGGGAGAGGGGCAGACAGGGTCTGGCCTCCCTGCCCCATTTGGACCTGTGGGGCGAAATGCAGGGAGCCCCCAGGCTGGGGTCTAAGCTCCCTGCCCCCCGGAAGTACCCGACTGAGGGGTCCTGGATGTACTGACAAGCTCTGGTTGGACTGTGTTCCTGGCATCTCTAATAAACCTTCTGTTCTACTGGCTGGCTGAGACTCCCAGTGAATCCAGGGAAGAGGGGTGCAGGGCCGGACTCCCCTATACTCCGTGACACCTGGGGAGAGACGGAGCAGTAGAAGCCGCATTGATTTAATGCTCCGAAAAACAGCTACGGATTAAACTATTCCCCAGACAGCTCAGTGCCAGCCGCCCTCCCTCGCTGCTGCCCGTGACGCTCGGTTCTCCCCACAGCCCCAAGAACTGCTGGGCGCAAGTCCTGGGCCCGACGTGCAGTGAATGTGGGGGTGACTCTGCCTGCCCAGACTGGTCAGTAGAAAGATTCAGACCCACACTCTGTCTGGGGGAGGAGATACACACGTGTTGTGTGATTGGTTTTCTCCTTTTAAATGTACTGGATCATTTCCATGGCAAAACTATTTATACAAGCCCATGAAAAAAAGAAGAACCCATGAAAATACTCCTGGGGGAGAGGGGGTGTCTGAGAGCCGGGGGAGAGATGGAGATTTTCATGAAACGGGGACACGCCAAAGCAGGGCCTTTAGCTGGAGCAAAGGGGGAGGTTTTTTGTGCGGTTTCATGTTAACCAGCCTCACATCCTGTATCCCTAATGCCCCACCCTGCCCCCAACATGTGACCTAGAGCCTCCCCACTGGCCAAGCCCCCTGGGACTCCTGAGACAGCCCCACTGGCCTGGCCTCCTCCCCACTGCAAAACCTGCAGGCCTGTGCGTGGTGAGGGCTCCCGTCCCGGCCTGAGGCAGCAGCGCGTCCTTGTCCCCTTTTCCCACCCACACCGGCAGGCGGCTGCTGCGGGAGAACACGCGGGAGGCTCTCGGGACGCTCGGCAGCTCCGTGGGGCTGTCGGGGGAAAGAGCCGAGGCTCCCGACTCCACCTGCCATTGACTCACGTGGCTCTGCGCACCGCCAGCCGGGGCGGGCCAGGCTGCGGACGTGACTCGGGCGTAGGCAGCATGGCCGCGCTCCCCTGAGGAGGCATGAGGCAGCCAAGAGCTTTGTGCAGCTGTAACGATGCTGCCTTTGTTGGGACACTTCTGAGAGTATCAGTTCAGGACAAATTGCTTAGAGCCGGGCAGCTGAAGGGGGGAGCAAAGCTGCTGCCTTTCCCCATGGCTGGACTCAGGCCCTTAGCGTGGGATATTCCTGTCCTGCCAGCGACCCCAGGAAAGCTCACTGAGCCGCTGCCTGGCCTCAGGGACAGTCTCAGCCGGCAGGGCCCCAGGGGGCAATGAAGCAGCTGGGTCAGGCTGGGAACCCTCATTCCCAGAGAAGTGCCCTGGCTCCCTGCTCAGCAGCTGAGAAGTCAATTCCCCCCACCCGCGATGAACCAGCCTGGAGCTCAGTGCAGTGCTGGGGGTTTCTCCCTTTGCTCCCGCTGGGGAGTGCGGGGATCCCAGGGACATTTCCAGGAGACAACAGAAAGCTCAACTTCAGGTTACATCTTTATTTACAATTTTGTATAATGTGATATAATCCTTCAATCCTAGTGTCACCATCGGTAACGTGGCTTGTTCAGCCTGGGAGGTTACCAAGGGTAAAACTAACCATTGCTTCAAACACAAAAGAGTGGAGATCAGTCCCCTCTTTTTGGGCCCCAAAATCTTTGTATTTACTTATTATCATGATTGTTACTTTTTAGTATTATTTTCTCTGGAGTCTGGATCTTGACTAGATCTTGACCAAGAATTCTGGACCTTGACACAACACAATGGCTCCCCCTAAGAATGGGGTTGTGTGACCTTCCTTATGTCCTGGCGCCTTCTTGTGGCCATTTCCTTTCCCTCCTTTCAGTGAAAAGCTTTGGGATTTTGTGTACAAACTTTATATCCTCGGGAGAGACCCAGGAGCGGGGGCTGCCTGCGTCTACCCAGCACCCACTAGATTAGAAGGTGACCGACAAACACCCTTAAGACGGTGGCAGTGGTGTTTCCAGGGAAATGTTATTTTGCCAGGCAGGACAGTACGAGAGCGGGGAGGTTCCCCCGCCTCACCTCACACAGGCCCACCCCCTGGTGCTGCACACAATGGGGCGGGCAAGGAGGTTGAATAGAATGAGAGAATTAATGACCCAAATCCCAGCAGGTCCTTAAACACCCCGTGGAGGAAGAAAGGGGCGGGGCTATCCAGTGAGCTGTTGGAGTCACCCTCGTATTACAATGTTTGGCTTATATTTTTTAATGTTTCCTTTACTTCCCTCTCCCTGTTAGACTCGGAGCTTTTAAGGTCACAAGGGACCAGCGTGATCATCTGGTCCGACCTCCTGCACCTTGCAGGCCAAAAGATCCCACCCATTGCTGTCATGGATCCCTAATCTCTGCGTGAGTTACTGACGAACTCAAATCATGGGTTAAAGATGTCAAGTTACAGAGAATCCACCATTTACACCAGTTTAAACCTGCAAGTGGCCCATGCCCCATGCTGCGCAGGAAGGTGAAAACTCCTCAGGGTCTCTGCCAATCTAACCTTGGGGGAAACTCCTTCCCAACCCCCAATGTGGTGACCAGTTAGACCCTGAGCATGCGGACAAGAGGCACCGGGCAGACACCAGGGAAAGAATTCTCTGCAGTAACTCGGAGCCCTCCCCACCTATTGTCCCATGTCCAGCCCCTGGAGATATTTGCTGCTGGCAATCCCAGATCGGCCACACGCCATTGTAGGCTGTCCCATCCCCCCATCCCCATCCAGAAACGTATCAAGGTCAGCAATAGCGTAGCCAGAGGGGAGCTGGGGGGCAGCAGCCGCTCCCCCACTGAGCAGAAGCGGCGCCTTTTTTTGGCTCCCGGCGCCTTTTGCTCCGGCGCTACTGTGAGAGCGGAGCTAAAAAAAGTCCCCGCCTGCCGGTGCCCCAGCTTCTCGGCGGCACTTCGGTGGCGGGTCCTTCACTCGCTTCGGGTCTTCGGTGGCAGCCCGGTTCCTAGGCGGAGGCACACAAGTGGCTCCCCGCAGCTCTCGCCCACAGGCAAAGCCACCCCAGCTCCCATTGGCTGGGAACTGGCCAATAGGAGTGCGGAGCCGGAGCTTGTGGTGGGGGCAAGGTCAAGCATGGAATAAAAAGCTGAGTTCACTCCAGGGTGAGGAAAGAAAGGAGCCACCAACCCCCTGGCAAAGCTCAGTGCCCCAGAGAAAACCTGCCCCCTGCTATTGCAATCACTGATGTATTGGGGATATGACGGGAAAGGGACTGTCTGAATTATCAAGGCAGAAAATGGACAACAATCTACAGCAACGTCATTAACCACAAACACACTCTCATCATGCTCCAGCCAGCAGGGAAATGAACAGGAATTCCTGCTATTCAGCCATGGACACACACAGTTGCACAGCACAATGGCACGGCCTTTCCTGTTCCGGGGAAACAATAGGAAACAATCACTAAATGAGAACAGAATTAAAGGATACTGAAAAGTAAGTGAGTAGTTGTGGCCGAGTGGTTAAGACAATGGGCTAGAAATCCATTGGGGTTTCCCTGCACAGGTTCAAATCCTGTTGGCTACGGAGGAACTTGTGGTTCTTTAGTTTCAGTGCCTGAGCATCCTTGGTGTCAAGGGGAGCTCGGTCTTGTCTCACTCTCAGGCTGTGTCCACACTACAGAGTTACGCTGCTTTAGTTGAAGGGTTTCAATTAAACACTCTGCTCCTTGTGTCACCAGAGCACATCCACTCTAGCAACTCTTGCGTCGCCCCAAAGAGCAGTGCACTGTGGGTAGCTATCGCACTGTGCAACTGGCCGCAGGGGGCTTTGGGAGGGGTTTGCAATGGCTCATGGGCCGGTGGAGGATCACATGATGCAGGTTTCTCTGTCCCATTGTTCCATGGGCAGCCTACTAGATTGCCAGCTGCTTCTCCACTGAAGTGTGTGTGGCAGGGCAGAGAGTGTGTGACTGTGTGTGTGTGTTGGGGAAGAGTGAGTGTGTCGCACGCTGTCTCTAAGCTCAGACAGCTGCTGGAAGCAACCAGTCCTGAGGCAGGGGGAGGGGGACACCCCAGTAATGAGATGGGGGAGGGGAACAGCCCCGACATCAGCCCCCGCTTCCCTCACTGGCTCATCACAGCACAGCACAGCAGTGTCTCTCCCTCTCTCTCTCTCACACACACACACACACTGCTGCCTGCCTGGCTCTGTGTCGGGGGCCGGAACAGGGGGGTTTAGGGGCCGTGGCCCCACCACTTTTTACCAGCCGTACGGACGAAGGCTGGATGGGGGGATGAGGCAGAGTCTTGGGGGGAAGAGGCGTTCTGTGGGTGTGGCCCCAGGGGGAGGGGAGGGGCAGGGTCTCAGGGAGACGGGGCGGTGTAGGGTTGGGGTCTCAGGGTGACGGGACGGTGTAGGGTTGGGGTCTCAGGGAGAAGGGGAGGTGTGAGTGCGGGTCCTTGGGGGAAAGGGTCATCATGGGGGCAGCACAGTTCGAATGCCGGTAGCCGCCCCCCCCCCCCACTGTAAGGAGCTTCCGCCCCCCCATCTCCGTGGTCGCTGTGCGGGGGAGCAGCATCCCCCGGCAGTGATTTGCTCCTTGCTGCCGGAGCAGAGCAGCAGGCTCAGCCGTCAGAACTTCCCGGAGCGATGAGAGGGGAGGGGCCCAGCCTCTGGAGCAGGATCGCAGGGCAGGGAGTTCCCGGCGAGCATTGTGGGATACTGGCGGAGGCCAGTTCTGGTGATGTAATGACCAGCAGCGTCTACACTGACACTTTGTCACTCTCAGTTTGCTGCAAAAAGCTCCAGGCCTCTCGTCGAGGTGGGTTTATTTTGTCGACATCACCCGGTGTCACTGTTGCTCTCTGAGAGAGACGCTGTGTGCGTTACCCCACGTGGCCACCCGGTGTCACTGTTGCTCTCTGAGAGAGACGCTGTGTGCATTACCCCACGTGGCCACCCGGTGTCACTGTTGCTCTCTGAGAGAGACGCTGTGTGTATTACCCCACGTGGCCACCCGGTGTCACTGTTGCTCTCTGAGGGGAGGGGCAGATCCCTGTGGCAGAGTTTCTGTGGTGTCTGGTTATCACATTTGCCTGACATGCAAAGGGGCCCTGGCTTTAAACCAGGCAGAAAGATGAAGTTTTACTTTTCTCAGGTCCCTTAGCTGCCCAGCGAGGTGCTCCCCTTTTTGCCACTGGGATCACCCCAACCCCTGCAGGGCAGAGGGTGGGGAAATGAGCTGAGAAAGTGTGCCGGAGAAAACTGCTGTTTCCTGCCCAGTCTTTCTTGGCTAGTTTCTCTTCTGCACCAAGCTTGTCTTTTTTTCATGTGAGCCTGGCTAGCTCAGTTGATAGAGTGTCAGACTTTTAATTTGAGAGTCCAGGGTTCAAGTCCCTGTTCAGGTGTAACAGGGAATCATTTCCCTTTGTGGTATCCCTCAAAAACTTCAGGAGTCAACTCGTCAGTACCTTCCTTGTTGTTACTTTTTTCTTTTCAGGACTTGGGCTTTCCTAGGAAGGGCCATTTACTGCCTGGGACTGAAGGGGCAAATTCCTCACACGCCCACTGACCTCACAGTCTGGAGGAAGAAAGGCTTCTGGGTCTACAGAAAACCGCTGCGAGCCGGCTTGTTGAGCAAATGCAGGGCTGGCCAGAGAGGCCAGAGAGAGCTTGCGCAAGGAAGGCAAATTATTGTCCGCCCAGGCTCTTCTACACCGGAAGTCAAAAGGACACAGCATGTTTTCCCATGGTGTAAGGACAGCATTTAGGGCTTTGAATCCTACAATCCGAGTTCAAGTCTCGGTGGGACCTTGGGGCAGCTCTTCTTCCACCTAACACTACTGGCTGTTCCAAGGCTTCGTCTTGCTCTCTCCAGTGATGTGGGAGCCTGTCTTTTGCCGGCTCGCTGTTGTGACTTGAGCGCCAGAGGGGACGTTTGATCCAGATGTCTGGCCGTGCCTGGAGTCCTGTAGGTAGGGGTGCGAGCTCCATTTCCTCTGAGTCCTGAAGCTGGGCTGCAGCCTGGCCTAGGAGGCAGCTCGATGGGTTGACATGTCCCCGGCACTCCCTGGTTCTCTCCATCTGCTCCCGCTCTAGAGACTTTTTTCTATCCCATCTCTCCTCCTCTTCTCTCCTGTGCTCTCTCTTTCCCTGCTCCCCTTTGCGGGAACTTAGAAAGTCACCCCTCGGTCAGCGGTGGGACAGGGGGTTTGATAAGAGATTCCTTTTTCCTCCCCTTCCTGAGACAGAAAGTCAGGGCCGGACACTACGGGGCAGAATAGCACATTATCCACCGGCTGAGGAGCTGGAAACCAGGCGCAGACGACTGGTCTCTGCTGAAAGACTTGGGGTCGGGGGGGCACAATTTCAAGGTTCAGCCCCACCCCCTTACCATCAACACCCCTCCCAGGAGTGAACAATGCGGGGAGAGGAAGCAGCAAAGGCAGCCCCGCTCCCCTCCCCCCTCCAGCCGCTGCTGTGCAGGGAGGGATCCCGGCAGCACCCCATGCTGTAGCCAGGATGCTAACCCAGGTGGGGCACATTAGGAAAACTCCTGAGTTCAAGGCACAGCTGCACACCCAGAAGAAAGCCCAGGACGCCATGGGCAGGCTGAAGCCCACTGTCTTTCCCTGCTGTGGAGCGTAAAATGAGGGACTCGTGGTGGGTAGAGGTACCACTGCGCTTTGAGAAAACAGCCCAGCCCTACACACACAGAGCAGGCCGAAGCCTGGGATTGAACCGGGGATTTCTAGATCTTCAATCTAACACTCACCCGGCTGAGCTACTTCAGCACCTTTCTGACCTGTTGTTTCTCCGTCCAGGTTGTTTTAGTCCATCATGGCACACTAGACTGGGTGCTGGAGACTGGGTGCTGGGCCCTCTAGGCAAAGACCCAGCCGAGTGGCACAGCAAAAGCGTGCTGGGTCCATAACCCAGAGGTCGATGGATCAAAACCAGCTTCTGCTTTGCTGCTCCCAGATTCCTTGCTGAAAACATGGCCAAGGTTTCCTTGCAATACACAGGGGTTGGTGGCTCCTTTCTCTTGTCACCCTGGAGTCAACTCATCTTTTTATACCAGCCTTGACCTTTTATGAACTAACAACATCCTTCACTTTTCCAGGAATAGCAGCAGCAGCATGAAGAAAGAGGAGAGCGAATATGTCACTGTCAGGGCTGAAGGTGCCACGTCCCCTCTGTCAGACCATTGCCACTGCAGGAGAGAAGGTTTCAATGGACGAGAGACACAGGGAGGTTTTGCTGTTCATGGATCTGTGCAAAGGAAATTGTGTCCCTGTGTGAAGCTGAGGGGGAATGAAACGCCCACACGGTGGCACAAGGCCCTAAGGAATGAGGGTGAAGGAATCAGGCTGAGAAAGGATTGAAATGAGCTCACCTGGGATTGAAATGACGTTTGTTTCTGTCCTGTAGCTAGTGAGAAACGTGACATTCATTCAGATGCGGGGTTGAGGCTCCGTTAGCTCTTTGTAGAAACTGGAACTTGACTCCCAGGAAAGGCGAGAGGGAAAGTCTGGAGCTGCCTTTAGTCCCTGTCTGGGGGACTTTAGTCCCAGGGGCTGCAGCAGGGCACAGAGCTTCTCTGGCTTCAGGGCCGCAGCAGAGCGGGGAGGGGTAAAGGAGTGAGCAGGGTGGGGCAGTGGGGGAAGGGGTGGAGCAGAGGTGACGTAGTGGATGGGGCCGTGGGTGGAAGGGGTGAAGAGTTCGGGGCCAGAGGCTGAAGGGGGGGGCACAGTTCCAGTGCCAGGACCCCCACACTTGTTCTCCCTTTCCCTGTGTTTTGTCATCACTAGCCCCTGCTGAGCGAGTGGGGGTCAGTTTAGGGCAGAGGTCCCCAGAATGTGGGGCATGAGTCCTAGGGGGGCAACAGAGGAACTTTCATGGGGGCACCTCAGGGCCTGAGCCAGCCCCCATGCAGGGAGACCCACTCTGCCCCAGCTCTTCCCCAACCCCACCCTCAGCCTGGGCCCCTGGCTCCTGACCCAGCCTCGTCCCCCTTACACCTGTCTGCTCCCCTCTCCATAGGAACCCATGGCCCTGCTCCCAGCCCCGGTTCTCAACCGCAGCCGCTGAGGGGCCGCAGACACGGACAAGGGCACAGTGTGAAAAGTCTTTCCCCAGCTCATCACTCGATGTGAGGGGGGAGCTCATCCAGACCCTGCTTACACTTAGTATTTAAAAACTCCTGAGTGTCCCTATCTCTGCTGGCCTTTGATTTCTGCTCCTGTCCTTTCTTTAACAGCTCCGGTGAGGTGGCTGAGTGGTTAAGGGGATGGATGCTAATCCAGTGAGCTCTGCACGCGTGGGCTCGAATCCCATTCTCATTGGGTGCATTTAGCCTTCTCCTCTCCTTTACAAACAACCCTTTCCCCATTTGGTATAATAGCAGACCAAGCCATGTTGCTTCCAGCGAACACAAACCTTCTCAGGAACTCAGACCTCCCTTGCTTTAAATAAAATATTTCTAAGTCCCAAGTTTCTAAAATAGTTCTGTAGGTCTTATTTTTGATCTCAAAAGGTAACATCCTCATCATCTCCCCCAAACAATCTCCCCCAAATAATTTCCTTTGCACAGATCCATGAACAGTAAAATCTTCCTGTGTCTCTTGTCTGAGCCAGGGCATTCAATTCCATTCAAACCTTCTGTCCTGCAATGGTCAGACAGAGGGGACGTGGCCACCTTCAGCCCTGACAGTGAGATATTTGATCTCCTCTTTCTTCATGCTGCTGTTGTTATTCCATGAATCATCAGGGATGGAATAAAAAGCTGAGTTTACTCCAGGGTGGGGAAAGAAAGGAGCCACCAACCCCCTGGCAAAGCTCAGTGCCCCAGAGAAAACCTGCCCCTGCTATTGCAATCACTGGTGTACTGGGGTTATGACGGGAAAGGGACTGTCTGAATTATCAAGGCAGGAAATGGACAACAATCTACAGCAGCGTCATTAACCACAAAGAAGCGACAAAGGGTCCTGTGGCACCTTATAGACTAAGAGAGGTATTGAGCATAAGCTTTGTGGGTGAATCCCCACTTCTTTGGAACCCACGAAAGCTTATGCTTCAATACGTCTCTTAGTCTATAAGGTGCCACAGGACCCTTTGTCGCTTCTACAGACCCAGACTAACACGGCTCCCCCTCTGCTACCATTAACCACAAACACACTCTCATCATTCTCCAGCCAGCAGGGAAATGAGCAGGAATTCTTGCTGTTCAGCCATGGACACACTTACACAATGGCACGGCAGTGAGTGTGTTGTGGAAGCTGGTCTGAGGAAACAATTGGAAACGATCACTCAGTGAGAACAGAACTAGAGTGTAGTGAGAAAACTGCGGGAAGCCAGTAGTTGTGGCCGAGTGGTTAAGGCGATGGACTAGAAATCCATTGGGGTTTCCCTGCACAGGTTTGAATCCTGTCAACTACGGAGGAACTTGTGGTTCTTCAGTTTCAGTCCCTGAGCATCCTTGGTGTCAAGGGGAGCTGGGTCTTGTCTCACTCTCAGGCTGTGTCCACACTACAGAGTTATGCTGCTTTACTTGAAGGGTTTCAATTAAACACTCTGCTCCTTGTGTCACCAGAGCGCATCCACTCTAGCAACTCTTGCGTCGCCCCAAAGAGCAGTGCATTGTGGGAAGCTATCGCACTGTGCAACTGGCCGCAGGGGGCTTTGGGAGGGGTTTGCAATGGCTCATGGGCCGGTGCAGCATCACATGATGCAGGTTTCTCTGTCCCATTGTTCCATGGGCAGCCTACTAGATTGCCAGCTGCTTCCCCACTGAAGTGTGTGTGGCGGGGCAGAGAGTGACACTATGCAAAACAGATAAGTGTGGAACAATGACACAGCACAAAACCACACAACAGAAGCGTGTAGAGAGATAGGGCAGGGAGGGACCCCGAGAGTCAGGACCAAGTATCCCTAGGTCATCCCTGACAGGTATTTGCATAACCCCTTCTTAAAATCTTCCAATGAAGGAGATTCTGCAACTTCCCATGGAGGCCACTGCCATGCAATCGACAATGCTTGGCTTGTGATTAAGGGCCAGGCTGTGACTCAGAAAATTTTGATTCAGTTCCAAGCTTGGCCCCATTATTCTCTGTGCAAACATGGACAAATGACATTGCATCTTTGGGCCTCAGTTTCCCCAGCTGTAAAATGGGAACCACCCTCCCACACTTCATCTATTTTGCCTGTGAGCTCTTGGCATCAAGGACTCTCTCTCTCACTATGAGTTGTACAACACCTGGCAGAATCAGGGCCCCCATCCTTGGTCGGGGTTTCCGCAGTGTCTGGCACAACTGGGGCACCCACTCTTGGATGGGGTATCTGCAGGGGGATTAAAGGGCAGGGCTAACCATCACGCTTCATGTCTCAAACTGCTCTGTGGCTGGGGGCTCAGGAGGGACTGTTCCCATGTAACAACGTATGGAAAGGGTCATTGTGCAGTCCGTGGGGAAGGGGTTAGAGTTTCCTTTACTATTTCTGGCATTGGTCACTCCCACAGACAGGATGTCTGCTGGGGGAGGAGAAATACAAGGCTTAATGGGACCATGGATCTGATCAGATGAGGCCGGGGGGAGGGGGGATTTAACCACCCCCGGCCTGCAACCTCCAATATGCAGAATCATAGAATCATAGGACTGTAAGGGACCTTGAGAGGTCATCCAGTCCAGCCCCTGCACTCATAAGTATAATCTAGACCATCCCTGACAGGTGTTTGTCGAACCTGCTCTTAAAAACCTCCCCTGACAGAGATTCCACAACCTCCCTGGGAAATTCACTCCACTGCTTAACAGCCCTGACAGACAGGGAGTTTTTCCTGATGTCCAACCTAAACCACCCTTGCTGCAATTTAAGCCCTTGGTTCTTGTCCTATCCTCAGATGAAGAATAATGTGTCCCCTCCCTCCTTGTAACAACCTTTTCTGTACTTGAAAACTGTGATCACGTCCCCTCTCGGTCATCTCTTCTCCAGACTAAACACACCCAATTGTTTTCAATCTTCCCTCACAGCTCACGTTTTCTAGAGCTTTCATCATTTTTGTTGCTCTTCTCTGCACTTTCTCCACTTTCTCCCCATCGTTCCTGAAATGTGGTGCCCAGGATTGGACATAACACTGCAGCTGAGGCCTAATCAGTGTGGACTCCCTCCAGAAACAAAGGACTGTGCTTAAAAAACCCAGGGAACACCTCAAAACCTCAGGAAACTGCAATATCTAAAATTTGATGGCTGCGTTTAATAATTTAAAAAAAGAAAAGGATGCAAATAGGAGCAATTTGAGATCCACTCTCACAAATGAGAGGAAATGCCGGGTAGGCAGGTGGCAAGTAGCCCCAGCACCCGGAGTGCCGGGTGGGTGCATGGTGCAGCCCCCAGTGGCTCCAGTGCCCAGGGCACCGGCCCCCACACCCTGAGTGCTCAGAGCACCAGAGGCCTGGCCCCCAGAGTTCAGAGCACTCTGCGTCGCGAGTACCAGCCCCTACCAGCCCATGGAGTTCTGGGCTGCAGGCCGACCCCCTTAGCCCCTTTGGTATGACCCAGTATGGCCAGTCTCCTGTTCTTACAAAGTGTGTGAGGGGCATTGAGGATCCAGATGGGGAAGGTAGGACAGGGAGCTGGGTGAGGGGGGGAGTCTTTTAGAATTTGAGCTGCAGTAGCTGAAGCCGGGACAACGGGGTGGGGTGGCAAATGGCGGCAGGAGTTTTGCTAGTGGGGTCTAGCTGCCCAAATTCCTTCCCGTGCCGCTGGGCCCCAGTCGCCTTCAGCCACCAGGTAACACAGGAACTAAGGCAGGAATGGGGTGAGGAAGCAAGTCAAGCTGAGCAAGGCAGGAAAAAAAATTCATCTTCCCTCCATGGGCCGCTCACAATGACGTCCTTTTTGTGTGCCATGACTGGCAAAAACATCCCAGACAGAGAAGCAGCAGGCCAGAAATGTGTCCTGTAGGGGCTGAAGTAGCTCAGTTGGGAGAGCGTTAGACTGAAGATCTAAAGGTCCCTGGTTCAATCCCGGGCTTCGGCATGCTCTTTGGTCCCTTTGTGTGCACGGGTGGGCTGTTTTCTCGAAGCGCAGTGGTACCTCTACCCACCACGAGTCCCTCATTTCAGGCTCCCCAGCAGGAAAAGACAGTGGGGGCTTGTTCCCACCTGGGCTTTTCTTCTTCTCTTGCTCTTCCTCAGCAAGGGGAAGGAAAAGAAGCTCTCCTTCAAGCTGGAGTCACAAGGGCAAGAGAAGGTTGACTTCCTGAGCTCTGGCTCCAGTCCTTTGCTCTACCAGTTGATCTCTCGAAGGGCTCCTGCCACTGTGTCCAGGTTCGCCCATTGGTGTGTGCCAGCGTGAGCACCAGCCAAGTGGTCAGTATTTCAAGGAAGTTTCTGTGGTGTAGTGGTTATCACGTTTGCTTAACACGCAAAAGGGCCCTGGTTTGAAACCAAGCAGGAACATGACAGTTAACTTTTTCCCCACTCCCCTAGCTGTCCCGCAAGACACTCCTCCTTCTGCCACTGGCCTGTCCTTGGGATAACCCCAACCCCTGCAGGACAGAGGGTGGGGAAATGAGCTAAGAAGGCGCCTTAGCATCAGCCAGGGAAAGCTGCAGGATCTGGGCCACTCACCTCTTGGAGCCTTGTGGCTTGGCCTCCTCAGCCCTTGGAGGTTGGCCTAGGGAGGCTGGTCTCCCTGCTGGCCTCCCTTGTGTGACTTGCCAAAGGAGGAAGTGAGGTGGGAATGGGGCAAAAGAGGAAGTTCGTGCTGAGGAAGGCAGGACAGGAGTTAAGAGCCTCAATGCGGCTCAGTGGGGTTAGTCGAGCGCCACCGTTCGTCCTGCCAAAGCCTGGGGAGGTGGGTTGGCTGCTGGGAGGTAGAATCCTGTGTCTGGGCCTGTCGTGCTGGGCTTTCTCCTGGGTGTGCAGCTGTGCCCTGAACTCACGAGTTTCCCTCGTTTCAGAGGCAACACGTGCAGAGGGCGGGATGTGGGGCCATGTGCCCCACCTGGATTGGCATCCCGGCTACAGCATGGGGTGCTGCCAGGCTCCCTCCCTGCACAGCAGCGGCTGGAGTGGGGAGTGGAGCGGGGCTGCCTTTGCTGCTTCCTCTCCCGGCATTGTTCATTCCTGGGAGGGGTGTTGATGGTAAGGGGGTGGGGCTGAACCCTGAAATTGTGCCCCCCCCCCCCCCAGCTTTCAGCAGAGACCAGTCGTCTGTGCCTGGTTTCCAGCTCCTCAGCCGGTGGATAATGTGCTATTCTGCCCCGGAGTGGCCGGCCCTGACTTTCTGTCTCAGGAAGGGGAGGAAAAAGGAATCTCTTATCAAACCCCCAGTCCCACCGCTGACCGAGGTGTGACTTTCTAAGTTCCCGGTACAGTGGAGGATTTAGAGTTAATGGGGCCCTGTGCACGACTTCATTTTCAGGTCCCCCCTTGGGACCCATCCAAGAAATCGCTCCTATCTCCCCGCATTGTTCTTTTTCCTCCTCACCCTCCTCCTCCATTATCAGTAATGGGAAGTGAAGGAACATAAAGTGAGGTACCTTGATTGGGGCAGGGGGTTGGACAGGGGGTGGTGGTGTAGGGGGTCAGGCTCTGGGAAGGAGTTGGGGTGGTGGATCTGAACTGGGGCAGAGGAGATGCTCTAAGCGGATGGGAGAGAGCTGTCCTGTCCGTGTAGTTAATCCACCTCCCCGAGAGGCGGGAGCTATGTCAGTGGGAGAAGCTATGTCGGTGGGTGTGCAAGCTGTTCTGTTTACACGTCTATATAATGTTTAATCAACAACAGACAAAATGTGGGTATAGCTCAGTGCTAGAGTGTTTGACTGCAGATGAAGTGGTCCTTGGTTCAAATCCAAGTGCCCCCTTAAAAATCCCATACTTTGACAAAAAATTTTGCATATCCATTTCCATTACATTCAGGAGTTCCACCAAATGGGGATGCCTGAAATAGGGTGTTCAGACAGCAAATGTGAAAAATCAGGACGGGGGTGGGGGGTAATAGGAGCCTATATAAGAAAAAGACCCCAAAATCAGAACTGTCCCTATAAAATCGGGACATATGGTCACCCTAGACTGAAATGAATGGAAACACTCAACGTTTTCCGGTGCAAATGCATAAAAACCTAGCAAACACGTCCCTCAGTGCATCTATACTGTGATAAAAGCCCTGCGGCCGGCTGGCCTGGATCGTCTGACTTGGACATCTCGGTCTCAGGTTGTGGGGCTAAAAGCTGCAGTGTGGACATTTGACTCAGGCTGGAGCCTGGCCTCGGAGACCCTCTCCCCTCGTGGGATCTCAGAGGCTGGGCTCAAGCCCAAGCGTCTACACTGTAATTTTATAGACCTGCAGCACAAGCCCCACAAGCCTGGATCAGCTGAGCCAGGGTTTGAGAACAGTGACTTGGGTGTGTTAATGGCAGGGTAGACGTAACGCTAGGCTATGTCCACACTGCAATGAACACCCCGGGCTGCCCCGTGCCAGCTCAGGCTCCCAGGGCTTGGGCTGTGGGGTGGTGAATTTGCAGTGTAGACATCTCGGCTCAGGCTCAGTACTGGGCTCTGGGACTCCACGAGGTTTGGAGGGAGTTTAGCAAGCGACAAAGGGAGCTCGGCCGTGGAGTATTACCCTGGGCTCACTGGCAGTTCCCCATTGGTCTGTCTGCTTTGGGGCAGGGACCATAACACGTCCTGCTGCATTCGTTATTTCAAAGGGTGGTTTAGGATTTTCAGTCTCAGACACGGTGCACAAAGCAGGACTCCACCCTGGGTGTAAACTAAATGAGCCGCCCACAGATTCCGGCAGCCACAAGGAGCCATTTGGTGTGAGAGTCAGACCTGCCCCTGTCCCAGAGGGAGGGGTCGTCTGGGAGGAGACTGGAACACGGACCTATCAGCGCTTAACAGCCAAACTTTCCGTAACTCTGTTATCAGTGCCTGGGAGTGTAATTTAAACCATAAAAACAGCCACACTGGGCTAGACCAAAGGCCCATCTAGCTCTGTATTTTGTTTTCTGAGATTAGCCAATACCAGGTGCCCTAAAAGCCACTCAACAAGGTACCACTGGGAGTTGAACCCAGGATCTCCTGTTTACAAAACAGGAGCTTTAACCAGCTAAGCCATTGTACCAAGAATGATCTCTACGGTCCCAGTTCATATTAATAACGTCACAGCAGCCCACAGAGAAGTGGGAGGGAGGCGCCTTCGAGCCGGCGAGTCTCGTCCGTTTCTCCCTTGCCGCTTGGGCGGAGGCGGGAAGGGAGCGAAACGTGCCCGGCTGAAGGTTTTGTGCTCGGCCTTGAGGATTAAGCCTGAGCCTCCGGCATGGGTGCTGGGAGATGGGTTTCCGAGTCGCATCCAGCGCACGCTTCGGGCCTCAGCTGAAACCACTGAGGCCAAGAGGGACCCTTTAGAGGCGGAAAAAAGGGGCCTTTGAGGCTTATCACTGTCCCTGGGTGGGCTCTGGCCACCAGCCTGTCAGTTAACAGCCGAACGCACTGACCAATTGCGCCACAGAGACACGAGTTTGCTGTTGCCAAGGCTGCTGCCTAGCAGCCAGCACCTCTGCCTGCCAGTGCCAGCAAACCTAATAGTTTAACAAAAAAGCCTATGTCCCTCGCGTCCCACGTTTATCTCCAGACTTCTTCTCCTTCTCCAGATTCTCCCCCAACAAGCTTCTATTCCGTGAACTTTTTGAAACTTTTCACTTGTAAAGCCCAGTGAGCTGCATTGGTGGTATAGTGGTGAGCATAGTTGTTCTCCCAGTAATTGACCTGGGTTCGATTCCCAGCCAATGCAGTGATGTGAGGTTTTGCGCATTGGCCTGCTAAGCCCAGGGGTGTGAGTTCAATCCTTGAGGGGGCCATTTAGGGATCTGGGGTAAAAATCTGTCAGGGGACAGTACTTGGTCCTGCTAGTGAAGGCAGGGGACGGGACTCGATGACCTTTCAAGGTCGTTCCAGTTCTAGGACATTGGCATAGCTCCATTTTTTTTTTAAGGGATTGACCCCGTGTATACAAATTTGCAGAGGGAAAATAGAGTTGAGGTCTGTTATTTCTCATCTCTATATATTATTTATTTATTTAAAAAACCATTTTTGCTGTTAACAAGCATGCTGCCTCTGGAGACACAAATCCCAGCCAGGAAAACCTCACACTCCTGCATTGGCTGGGAATCGAACCCAGGTCAACTGCTTGGAGAGCAGCTCTGCTCACCACTACACCACCAATGCACCTGGCGGAAGTACCTCGCCTGTGTGCCACTGATGCTTGGCAAATGACTCACCCCCACAGCGCTCAGGAGCTGGCTGGAGAGGCCGGAGGCAGCCTGTCAGCTGTGAGCAGAGACAGGTCCCCAGAGTGACTGACAGGTGGGGACCTGGGCTCCACAGCCCAGCCTGAGGTGGCTCCAGCCCCATCTCTGCCCTCAGAGAAGGGAAATGAAAATCAGTGACCCTAATGGCAAACGTGACCCCCGAAGGAAGGAGACAGGTTCCTTCCAACGCACAGTTTGGGTTGTTCCTGCTACGCACTGAGGGTTTGTTGCTGCTGCTGATTCCAGTCCTTGGGCTCTGCCCGGACAAGGAAGGATTCAGGCTGTCACTCAAGGGAAGAAGGGAGAATATCAGGGTTGGAAGGGACCATTGCGCCACTGGAGCCCTTGCTCAGGGCTGGTCTCCCCGTCCCCCAGGCTGACAGAGGCAAGGATTGACTCCAAACAATGCTAAGTGGAGTTGAGAGAGGGGAGAGCCAAGTGCTGGTACTTGATGGGCTGGGCTCTTCTTAAGGGGCCCAGGCACCATTTGACCCTTTTGGTCTTTGCTGTGTAACAACAGAGCTGTATTTGCTGCAGCCCAACAGATCTGAGATCACTGCTCACCAGGTCTCAGCATTAGTCCTGCTTGGGGACGTTGACTCTCATGTAAGGAACTGCCTAGTCCGCACTAGCAGTGAGGCTCCCGCACTAACAGCTGGAATCACTGAGAGACGTGTCAGTGGAGGTACCAGGACATGCTGGAACAGGGGCGGGGGAACAAGGCCACGTGACTTTTTAAAGCGGGAGAGCTCTGCCTTCCCCCTTTGTAATGACCATGAGGGCGAGTGATGCTGGGAAAGGGCAGCGAGCAGGAGGTGGGGTTCTGGAGGGAAGAGGCAGGGCAGGAGTGGGGCTTTGGGGAGAAGGGGCAATTAAGAGTGTGGTCTCAAGTGGAAGAGGTGGGATGAGGCCACTGTTCGGGCACCGGGGCCTGCCACTTTTAGCGAGCTTCCGCCACTCCTGGTGTGACCTCAAGACATCTCAGCCGAGAGAGGGCGGCCAGCAGAACGGTGATAGGGTGGATGGCAAGTGACTGCCAATGTGGCCAGACAGCGGAGCGAGAAAGTGGCTTCCTCCGCCCGCCCCCCTCGGACAGTGAGAGGTGAATCCCGCAGATGCTACTCTGGGTCCTTCTAGATCCTTAAAATAACTCACACACCTTCAAACGTCATAATTGTATAGCTTGGTGGTAGAGTGTTTGACCGCAAATCAAGTGGTCCTTCTTTCAAATCCAAGTGCCCCCTTATAAATGTGTTCATTTAACAAAAATAATTGCATATCTATTTCCATTATGTTCAGGAGTTCCATTGAATAGGGATGACTGAAATGAATGGAAACACTCAACGTTTTCCTGTGCAAATGCATAAAAACCTAGCAAACACGTCCCTGAGCTGAAATCAGTTCTAATCCTCCAAGTGTCTAGTTTATGTTTTCATCAGTTAAACAAAGGTGTAATATGAAGGCACACGGGCTACAATGTGCAGAAGAAGAAGACCCACGTCCACTCGGGAGGAACAGACTCGTTTGTGTTACATTGGGTAAGTAGGTTGCCATTGGGACTGAAAACTCTCCTGGAGGTGGCAGGAACCTCTGACAAAATCAAATCAAATCAAAGGTGACGTGCTCCTAGTTCATGGTCAGCAGCAGAGTCTCTGTAGGGTCACCAGCCATAGAGCTGGTTGTGTCTGCATCTAAGTAACTGCAGAGAAAGGAGCGGGGCCTGCCTGCGTCTACCCAGCACCCACTAGATTAGAAGGTGACCGACAAACACCCTTAAAACGAGGCAGCCGTCAAAAAAATCATCTCCCTGCTTCCCTTGAGTGACAGCCTGAATCCTTCCTTGTCCGGGCAGAGCCCAAGGACTGGAATCAGCAGCAACAAACCCTCAGTGAGTAGCAGGAACAACCCAAACTGTGCGTTCGAAGGAGCTGTCTCCTTCCTTCGGGGGTCACGTTTGCCATTAGGGTCACTGATTTTCATTTCCCTTCTCTGAGGGCAGAGATGGGGCTGGAGCCACCTCAGGCTGGGCTGTGGAGCCCAGGTCCCCACCTGTCAGTCACTCTGGGGACCTGTCTCTGCTCACAGCTGACAGGCTGCCTCCAGCCTCTCCAGCCAGCTCCTGAGCTCTGTGGGGGTGAGTCATTTGCCAAGCATCAGTGGCACACAGGAGAGGTGCTTTCGCCAGGTGCATTGGTGGTGTAGTGCTGAGCAGAGCTGCCCTCCAAGCAGTTGACCTGGGTTCGATTCCCAGCCAATGCAGGGGTGTGAGGTTTTCCTGGCTGGGAACTGGTTTAATTTCAGTCATAGGGTATCAGTTTATCAATGGAATGAGAGAATTAATGTCCCAAATCCCAGCAGGTCATTAAACACCCAGTGGGGGAAGAAAGGGGCGGGACTATCCAGTGAGCTGTTGGAGTCACCCTTGTATTACAATGTTTGTGTTTGTTGGGTTTTTTTTAATTCCTTTACTTCCCTCTCCCTGTTAGAGTCAGAGCCTTTAAGGTCAGAAGGGACCAGCGTGATCATCTAGTCTGACCTCCTGCACTTTGCCTCGCTCCAGCTGGGAACCAACCCTTAAGCGCTGATAGGTCCGTGTTCCAGTCTCCTCCCAGACGACCCCTCCCTCAGTAGACCCATCTACTTCAGTCTGAGACTGAAAATCCTAAACCACCCTTTGAAATAACGAATGCAGCAGGACATGTTATGGTCCCTGCCCCAAAGCAGACAGACCAATGGGGAACTGCCAGTGAGCCCAGGGTAATACTCCATGGCCGATTTCCCTTTGTCGCTTGCTAAACTCCCTCCCAACCTCGTGGGGTCCCAGAGCCCGGTACTGAGCCTGAGCCGAGATGTCTACACTGCAAATTCACCACCCCACAGCCCAAGCCCTGGGAGCCTGAGCTGGCACGGGGCAGCCCTGGGTGTTCATTGCAGTGTGGACATAGCCTAGCGTTACGTCTACACTGCCATTAACACACCCAAGTCACTGTTCTCAAACCCTGGCTCAGCTGATCCAGGCTTGCGGGGCTTGTGCTGCAGGGCTATAAAATTACAGTGTAGACGCTTGGGCTTGAGCCCAGCCTCTGAGATCCCACGAGGGGTGAGGGTCTCCGAGGCCGGGCTCCAGTCTCAGCCCAATGTCCACACTGCAGCTTTTAGCCCCACAACCTGAGACCGAGACGTCCAAGTCAGACGATCCAGGCCAGCCAGCCGCAGGGCTGTTATCACAGTATAGATGCACCGAGGGACGTGTTTGCCAGGTTTTTATGCGTTTGCACCGGAAAACGTTGAGTGTTTCCATTCATTTCAGTCTAGGGTGACCATATGTCCCGATTTTATAGGGACAGTTCCGATTTTGGGGTCTTTTTCTTATATAGGCTCCTATTACCCCCACCCCCTGTCCTGATTTTTCACATTTGCTGTCTGAACACCCTATTTCAGGCATCCCCATTCGGTGGAACTCCTGAATGTAATGGAAATGGATATGCAAATATTTTTGTTAAAGGATGGGGATTTTTAAGGGGGCACTTGGATTTGAACCAAGGACCACTTCATCTGCAGTCAAACACTCTACCACTGAGCTATACCCCCATGTTGTCTATAGTTGATTAAACATTATATAGATGTGTAAACAGAACAGCTTGCACACCCACCGACATAGCTTCTCCCACTGACATAGCTCCCGCCTCTCGGAGAGGTGGATTAACTACACGGACAGGACAGCTCTCTCCCATCCGCTTAGAGCATCTCCTCTGCCCCAGTTCAGATCCTACACCCACCACCCCAACTCCTTCCCAGAGCCTGACACCCTACACCACCACCCCCTGTCCAACCCCCTGCCCCAATCAAGGTACCTCACTTTATGTTCCTTCACTTCCCATTACTGATAATGGAGGAGGAGGGTGAGGAGGAAAAAGAACAATGCGGGGAGATAGGAGAGATTTCTTGGATGGGTCCCAAGGGGGGACCCGAAAATGAAGCCGCACACAGGGCCCCATTAACTCTACATCCTCCACTGTAGCGGGAGCTTAGAAAGTCACCCCTCGGTCAGCGGTGGGACTGGGGGTTTGAAAAGAGATTCCTTTTCCCTCCCCTTCCTGAGACAGAAAGTCAGGGCCGGCCACTCCGGGGCAGAATCCCACATTATCCACCGGCTGAGGAGCTGGAAACCAGGCACAGACGACTGGTCTCTGCTGAAAGAGTCTGGGGGGGGGGGCACAATGTCAAGGTTCAGCCCCACCCCCTTACCATCAACACCCCTCCCAG
This sequence comes from Chelydra serpentina, assembly GCA_037349315.1. Classification (NCBI taxonomy): domain Eukaryota; kingdom Metazoa; phylum Chordata; order Testudines; family Chelydridae; genus Chelydra; species Chelydra serpentina. The sequence goes on from JBAIAC010000205.1 coordinate 57,410, forward strand.
GAGTGAACAATGCCGGGAGAGGAAGCAGCAAAGGCAGCCCCGCTCCACTCCCCCCTTCAGCCGCTGCTGTGCAGGGAGGGAGCCTGGCAGCACCCCATGCTGTAGCAGGGACGCTAACCCAGGTGGGCACATGGCCCCACATCCCGCCCTCTGCACGTGTTGCCTCTGAAACGAGGGAAACTCGTGAGTTCAGGGCACAGCTGCACACCCAGGAGAAAGCCCAGCATGACAGGCCCAGACACAGGATTCTACCTCCCAGCAGCCAACCCACCTCCCCAGGCTTTGGCAGGACGAACGGTGGCGCTCGACTAACCCCACTGAGCCGCATTGAGGCTCTTAACTCCTGTCCTGCCTTCCTCAGCACCACCTTCCTCTTTTGCCCCATTCCCACCTCACTTCCTCCTTTGGCAAGTCCCTCCTTTGGGGGGAGTGATAGCTCAGTGGTTTGAGCATTGGCCTGCTAAACCCAGTGTTGTGAGTTCAATCCTTGAGGCAAAAGGGATTTAGGGATCTGGGGCAAAAATTGGGGATTGGTCCTGCTTTGAGCAGCAGGTTTGAGTAGATGACCTCTTAAGGTCCCTTCCAACTCTGAGATTCTATGATTCTAAGTCATGCAAGGGAGGCCAGCAGGGAGACCGGCCTCCCTAGGCCAACCTCCAAGGGCAGAGAAGGCCAAGTTACAAGTCTCCAAGAGGTGACTGGCCGAGATCCTCCAGCTTTCCCTGGCTGATGCTAAGGCGCTTTGTCAGATCACTTCACCACCCTCTGTCCTGCAGGGGTTGGGGTTATCCCAAGGACAGGCCAGTGGCAGAAGGAGGAGTGTCTTGCTGGACAGCTAGGGGAGTGGGGAAAAAGTTAACTGTCATGTTTCTGCCTGGTTTCGAGCCGGGGCCCTTTGCGTGTTAGACAAACGTGATAACCACTACACGACAGAAACTTCCTTCAAATGCCCACCACTTGGCTGGTGCTCACGCTGGCACACACTGATGGGTGAACCAATGGAGAAAGTGGCAGCAGCCCTTCGAGAGATCAACTGGTAGAGCAAAGGACTGGAGCTGGAGCTCAGGAAGTCAACCTTCTCTTGCCATTGTGACTCCTTGTGACTCCAGCTTGAAGGAGAGCTTCTTTTCCTTCCCCTTGCTGAGAAAGAGCAAGAGGAGAAGGAAAGCCCAGGTGGGCACAAGCCCCCACTGTCTTTTCCTGCTGGGGAGCCTGAAATGAGGGAGTCGTGGTGGGTAGAGGTACCACTGCACTTTGAGAAAACAGCCCACCCCTGCACACAAAGGGACCAAAGAGCATGCAGAAGCCCGGGATTGAACCAGGAACCTTTAGATCTTCAGTCTGACGCTCTCCCAACTGATCTACTTTGGCCCGTACAGGACACATTTCTGGCCTGCTGCTTCTCTGTTCGGGATGTGTTTGCCAGTCATAGCACACAAAAAGGATGTCATTGCGAGCGGCCCATGGAGGGAAGATGAATTTTTTTTCCTGCCTTGCTCAGCTTGACTTGCTTCCTCACCCCATTCCTGCCTTAGTTCCTGGGTTTCCTGGTGGCTGAAGGCGACTGGGGCCCAGCGGCATTGGGAGGAATTTGGGCAGCTAGACCCCACTAGCAAGAGTCCTGCCACCATTTGCCACCCCACCCCGTTGTCCCTGGTTCAGCTACTGCAGCTCAAATTCTCCAAGACTCCCCCCCGCACCCAGCTCCCTCTCCTGCCATCCCCATCTGGATCCTCAATGCCGCTCACACACTTTGTAAGAACAGGAGAATGGCCATACTGGGTCATACCAAAGGGGCTAAGGGGGGCAGCCTGCAGCCCATGACTCCATGGGGCTGGTAGGGGCTGGTACTCATGACGCAGAGTGCTCTGAACTCTGGGGGCCAGGCCTCTGGTGCTCTGAGCACTCAGGGTGTGGGGGCCGGTGCCCTGGGTGCTGGAGCCACTGGGGGCTGCACCATGCACCCACCCGGCACTCCGGGTGCTGGGGCTACTTGCCACCTGCCTACCCGGCATTTCCTCTCATTGGTGAGAGTGGATCTCAAATTGCTCCTATTTGCATCCTTTTCTTTTTTTAAATCATTAAACGCAGCCATCAAATTTTAGATATTGCAGTTTCCTGAGGTTTTGAGGTGTTCCCTGGGTTTTTTAAGCACAGTCCTTTGTTTCTGGAGGGAGTCCACACTGATTAGGCCTCAGCTGGAGTGTTATGTCCAATCCTGGGCACCACATTTCAGGAAAGAAGGGGACAAATTGGAGAAAGTGCAGAGAAGAGCAACAAAAATGATTAAGGGTCTAGAAAACGTGAGCTGTGAGGGAAGATTGAAAACAATTGGGTGTGTTTAGTCTGGAGAAGAGATGACTGAGAGGGGACGTGATCACAGTTTTCAAGTACAGAAAAGGTTGTTACAAGGAGGGAGGGGACACATTATTCTTCATCTGAGGATAGGACAAGAACCAAAGGCTTAAATTGCAGCGAGGGTGGTTTAGGTTGGACATCAGGAAAAACTCCCTGTCTGTCAGGGCTGTTAAGCACTGGAGTGAATTCCCCAGGGAGGTTGTGGAATCTCTGTCAGGGGAGGTTTTTAAGAGCAGGTTCGACAAACACCTGTCAGGGATGGTCTAGATTATACTTATGAGTGCAGGGGCTGGACTGGATGACCTCTCAAGGTCCCTTACAGTCCTATGGTTCTATGATTCTGCATATTGGAGGTTATGGGCTGGGGGTGGTTAAATCCCCCCCTCCCCCCGGCCTCATCTGATCAGATCCATGTCCCATTAAGCCTTGTATTTCTCCTCCCCCAGCAGACATCCTGTCTGTGGGAGTGACCAATGCCGGAAATAGTAAAGGAAACTCTAACCCCTTCCCCACGGACTGCACAATGACCCTTTCCATACGTTGTTACATGGGAACAGTCCCTCCTGAGCCCCCAGCCACAGAGCAGTTTGAGTCATGAAGCGTGATGGTTAGCCCTGCCCTTTAATCCCCCTGCAGATACCCCATCCAACAGTGCCCCAGTTGTGCCAGACACTGCGGAAACCCCGTCCAAGGATAGGGGCCCTGATTCTGCCAGGTGTTGTACAACTCATAGTGAGAGAGAGAGTCCATGATGCCAGGAGCTCACAGGCAAAATAGATGAAGTGTGGGAGGGTGGTTCCCATTTTACAGCTGGGGAAACTGAGGCCCAAAGATGCAATGTCATTTGTCCATGTTTGCACAGAGAATAATGGGGCCAAGCTTGGAACTGAATCAAAATTTTCTGAGTCACAGCCTGGCCCTTAATCACAAGCCAAGCATTGTCGATTGCATGGCAGTGGCCTCCATGGGAAGTTGCAGAATCTCCTTCATTGGAAGATTTGAAGAAGGGGTTATGCAAATACCTGTCGGGGATGACCTAGGGATACTTGGTCCTGACTCTCGGGGTCCCTCCCTGCCCTATCTCTCTACACGCCTCTGTTGTGTGGTTTTGTGCTGTGTCATTGTTCCACACTTATCTGTTGTGCATAGTGTCACTCTCTGCCCTGCCACACACACTTCAGTGGAGAAGCAGCTGGCAATCTAGTAGGCTGCCCATGGAACAATGGGACAGAGAAACCTGCATCATGTGATGCTGCACCGGCCCATGAGCCATTGCAAACCCCTCCCAAAGCCCCCTGCGGCCAGTTGCACAGTGCGATAGCTACCCACAATGCACTGCTCTTTGGGGCGACGCAAGAGTTGCTAGAGTGGATGCGCTCTGGTGACACAAGGAGCAGAGTGTTTCATTAAAACACTTCAACTGAAGCAGCGTAACTCTGTAGTGTGGACACAGCCTGAGAGTGAGACAAGACCCAGTTCCCCTTGACACAAAGGATGCTCAGGGACTGAAACTAAAGAACCACAAGTTCCTCCGTAGTTGACAGGATTCGAACATGTGCGGGGAAACCCCAATGGATTTCTAGTCCATCGCCTTCACCACTCGGCCACAACTACGGGCTTTATGCAATTTTCTCACTACGCTCTAGTTCTGTTCTCACTGAGTGATCGTTTCCAATTGTTTCCTCAGACCAGCTTCCACAACACACTCACTGCCGTGCCATTGTGTAAGTGTGTCCATGGCTGAACAGCAAGAATTCCTGCTCATTTCCCTTCTGGCTGGAGCATGATGAGAGTGTGTTTGTGGTTAATGACGTTGCTGTAGATTCTTGTCCATTTCCTGCCTTGATAATTCAGACAGTCCCTTTCCCGTCATATCCCCAGTACGTCAGTGATTTCAATAGCACTGGCAGGTTTTCTCTGGGGCACTGAGCTTTGTCAGGGTGTTGGTAGCTATTTTCTTTCCACACCCTGGAGTGAACTCAGCTTTTTATTCCATCCCTGATGTTTCACGGGATAACAACAGCAGCATGAAGAAAGAGGAGAGCGAATATCTCACTGTCAGGGCTGAAGGCTCCACGTCCCCTTTGTCTCACCATTGTCACTGCAGGAGAGAAGGTTTCAATGGAATCGAATGCCCTGGCTCAGACAAGAGACACAGGAAGATTTTAAGAACATAAGAATGGCCGTACTGAGTCAGACAAAGGTCCATCCAGCCCAGTATCCTGTCTACTGATCCTGGCCAATGCCAGGTGCCCCAGAGGGAGTGAACCTCACAGGTAATGATCAAGTGATCTCTCTCCTGCAATCCATCTCTTTTACTGTTCATGGATCTCTACAAGGGAAATTATTTGGGGGAGATTGTTTGGGGGAGATGATCAGGCTGTTACCTTTTCAGATAAAAACCAAGACCTACTGAATTCTTTTAGAAACCTGGGATTTAGACATATTTTATTTAAAGCAAGGGAGGTCTGAGTAGGTTTCTGATTGCAGGAATCAACACGGTTTTGTTTTTCATTGTACCAAATGGGGAGACCGTTGTTTTTAAAGGAGAGGAGGAAGACTAAATGCATCCGATGAGGATGGGATTTGAACCCATGCATACTAAGCACAATGGATTAGCAGTCCATCACCTTAACCACTCTGCCACCTCATCTGAGTTGTCAAAAAAAGGACAGGAGGAGAAATCAAAGGCCAGCAGAGATAGGGGCAATCAGGAGTTTTTAAATATTAAGTGTAAGCAGGGTGTGGATGAGCTCCCACCTCACATCGAGTGATGAGCTGGGGAAAGACTTCAGGACCAGACCGTGTTTGCCCAGACACCCCGACTCGGCCTGGGAATGCAGCATGATGGGGCCGCTTTGCCAAAAGGCCCAGTTCTGGCTGCTGTTGGGTTACAAATCACTGTAGCATTGAGTGGAATGAAATGTTATTCTCCTTCCTGTCCGAGTGAAGGGCGGCAGAACATACCGAGTCCGTCCTGACGGCGGGGCGAGGTGGGTGAGAAATACCTTTTATTGCACTGCATAGAAGTGATTGAGGACGTCACCCTAATCCAGTGGTCCCCAAACTTTTCAGACTGTGCCCTCTTTTCCATGTCTGCGGCCCCTCGGAAGCCGCAGTTGAGAACCGGGGCCGGGAGTAGCGATGTGGCTTCCTAGGGAGAGGGGAGCGGACAGGGGTAAGGCTGGGCCAGGACCCAGGGGCCCAGGCTGAGGGTGGGGAAGAGCTGGGGTGGAGTGGGGATCCCTGCATGGCAGCTGGCTCAGGCCGTGAGGTGCCCCCATGAACATTCCTCTGTTGCCCCCCTAGGAGTCATGCCCCATATTTTGGGGACCACTTCCCTAAACTCAGTCTAACGCCAGCCCTGGTGACCCCATTAAAACGGAGACACAACCCACTTTGTCCGGGGCTGGATTAACTTTTTGTGGGTCTGGCGCCAAACATATTTGTGGGCCCGCAGGGGGGCAATGGCGCACGGTGCAGGGAGGTCAGTCCCCAGAGCGAGGGGCCAGCCAGGCGGTAGCTATGGCAGGGGGAGAAGCGATGTCGGTGGGGGTGCAAGCTGTGGGGTTTACCACATTTATGAAGTTTGATCAAACCCCATTTTTAAAACCACCTGTGGTCTAGGAATAGCAAAGGAGCTCGCTGAAGCGGGGTCTGTCCTTCAAAGTCCCGGAGATCACAACTCCAGCCCACTGTCATTATGGGGGTAGAGCTCAGTGGTAGAGTGCCCCCATGAAAGCTCCTCTGTTGCCCCCCTAGGAGTCATGCCCCACATTCTGGGGACCTCTGCCCTAAACTGACCCCCACTAGCTCAGCAGGGGCTAGTGATGCCAAAACACAGGGAAAGGGAGAACAAATGTGGGGGCCCTGGGACTGGAACTGTGCCCCCCCCCTTCAGCCTCTGGCCCCGCCCCCCTTCAGCCTCTGGCCCCGCCCTCTTTACCCCTTCCCCCCACGTCCCCATCCACTACGTCACCTCTGCTCCACCCCTTCCTCCACTGCCCCACCCTGCTCACTCCTTTACCCCTCCCCGCTCCGCTGCGGCCCTGAGACCAGAGAAGCTCTGTGCCCTGCTGCAGCCCCTGGGACTAAAGTCCCCCAGCCAGGGACTAAAGGCAGCTCCAGACTTTCCCTCTCGCCTTTCCTGGGAGTCAAGTTCCAGTTTCTACAAAGAGCTAACGGAGCCTCAACCCCGCATCTGAATGAATGTCACATTTCTCACTAGCTACAGGACAGAAACAAACGTCATTTCAATCCCAGGTGAGCCCGTTTCAATCATTTCTCGGCCTGATTCCTTCACCCTCATTCCTTAGGGCCTTGTGCTACCGTGTGGGTGTTTCATTCCCCCTCAGCTTCACCCAGGGACACAATTTCCTTTGCACAGATCCATGAACAGCAAAACCTCCCTGTGTCTCTCGTCCATTGAAACCTTCTCTCCTGCAGTGGCAATGGTCTGACAGAGGGGACATGGCACCTTCAGCCCTGACAGTGACATATTCGCTCTCCTCTTTCTTCATGCTGCTGCTGCTGCTGCTATTCCTGGAAAAGTGAAGGATGTTGTTAGTTCATAAAAGGTCAAGGATGGTATAAAAAGATGAGTTGATTCCAGGGTGACAAGAGAAAGGAGCCACCAACCCCTGTGTATTGCAAGGAAACCTTGGCCATATTTTCACCAAGGAATCTGGGAGCAGCAAAGCAGAGGCTGGTTTCGATCCATCGACCTCTGGGTTATGGACCCATCTGTACCACTCTGCTGGGTCTTTGCCTAGAGGGCCCAGCACCCAGTCTCCAGCACCCAGTCTAGTGTGCCATGACAGACTAAAACAACCTGGACAGAGAAACAGCAGGTCAGAAAGGTGCTGAAGTAGCTCAGCCGGGTGAGTGTTAGACTGAAGATCTACAGATCCCCGGTTCAATCCCAGGCTCTGGCCTGCTCTGTGTGTGTAGGGCTGGGCTGTTTTCTCAAAGCGCAGTGGTACCTCTACCCACCACGAGTCCCTCATTTTACGCTCCACAGCAGGGAAAGACAATGGGCTTCAGCCTGCCCATGGCGTCCTGGGCTTTCTTCTGGGTGTGCAGCTGTGCCTTGAACTCAGGAGTTTTCCTAATGTGCCCCACCTGGGTTAGCATCCCGGCTACAGCATGGGGTGCTGCCGGGATCCCTCCCTGCACAGCAGCTGCTGGAGGGGGGAGGGGAGCGGGGCTGCCTTTGCTGCTTCCTCTCCCGGCATTGTTCACTCCTGGGAGGGGTGTTGATGGTACGGGGGTGGGGCTGAACCTTGAAATTGTGCCCCCCACCCCCGACTCTTTCAGCAGAGACCAGTCGTCTGTGCCTGGTTTCCAGCTCCTCAGCCAGTGGATAATATGCTATTCTGCCCCGGCCCTGACTTTCTGTCTCAGGAAGGGGAGGAAAAAGGAATCTCTTTTCAAACCCCCACTGTGACGGGTTGGGGCCACAGAGACCTGCTTGGTGCTGCCACCTGGTGTGCCAAGGCTACTTCTGCCCCTGCTTCCAGGCTTTTTCCAGCTTGGGACTCCCGAATCCTGTCTGTTTTGAGCCAGATTCCACTGATCTGCTGCAAACCCAGACCCAGGTCCGAACCAAGTCCACTCACCACTGTAAGGCCCCTGGAAGCGCTCTTGCCTTTGACACCCAGCTGCTCAACTCCAAGGAGGTTCAAACCCTTAATAAATCCGTTTTACCCTGTATAAAGCTTATACAGGGTAAACTCATAAACAGTTCGCCTTCTATTTCACAGATAGAAAGTATGCACACCTGTTCGCTCTCCCTTTGCACTAACTCGTACTCAAGGAAACTTAATAAGTAAAAAGTGATTTTAATAAGTACAGAAAATAGCATTTAAGTGAGTTCAATCAGTGACAAACAGAACAAAGTGAATTACCGAATAAAATAAAAGAGAACACGCAGTTCTATGTCTAATCACCCTGTGTACAGATAAACCCCTCACTGGGTCCAGCAATCACTCACCCCCCTAACGTCTTTGTCCTCTGTTCAGTCTCTTTCAGGTCTCCTTGGGGGGTGGAGAGCTTCTTCCTTTAGCCAGCTCAAGCCAAAATGGAGGGGTTTCCTCTGGGTTTAAATAGATTTTTTCCTCTGGGTGAACACCCCTCCCTCTCCCTGTGTAGCATCCAGTTACCAAATGGAGTTGGGGTCACATGGACCAGTTACATGCACAACTCAGTTCCAGACCAGCCACATTCCTGGCAAAGTTTCGATGTGGATTGGTGACTGCAAGTTCTATTGTCTGTTAAGTGCTTCTTGATTGGGCACTTAACCTGCACATTCCTTTCTCAAGAAATACAACCGATATTCATAACTTCAACTACAACAATGATACATGCATACAAACAGGAGGAATAAATTCAGTAGGTCATAACTTTCACAGAGATATGTTACATGGCACATGTAGCATAAAACATATTCTAGTTACATATATACATTTATAAGCATCTCCCCATAAAGTTTTATGGGGAACAGCGTCACACCCAGTCCCACTGCTGACCGAGGGGTGACTTTCTAAGTTCCCGCAAAGGGGAGCAGGGAAAGAGAGAGCACAGAAGAGAAGAGGAGGAGAGATGAGATAGAAAAAAGTCTCTAGAGCAGGAGCAGATGGAGAGAACAAGGGAGTGCCGGGGACATGTCAACCCATCGGGCTGCCTCCTAGGCCAGGCTGCAGCCCAGCTTCAGGACTCAGAGGAAATGGAGCTCGCACCCCTACCTACAGGACTCCAGACACGGCCAGACATCTGGATCAAACGTCCCCTCTGACGCTCAAGTCACAACAGCGAGCCGGCAAAAGACAGGCTCCCACGTCACTGGAGAGAGCAAGACGAAGCCTTGGAACACCCAGGAGTGTTAGGTGGCAAAAGAGCTGCCTCAAGGTCCCAGCGAGACTTGAACTCGGATTGCAGGATTCAAAGCCCTAAATACTGGCCCTTACACCATGGGACCAGCGGAGATTACCCTGTACTTTTCTTACATCCGCTGTAGAAGAGCCTGGGTGGACAATCATTTGCCTTCCTTGCTCAACGTCTCTCTGGCCAGCCCTGTATTTGCTCAACAAGTCGGCAAGCAGCGGTTTGCTGTAGACCCAGAAGCCTTTCTTCCTCCAGACTGTGAGGCCAGTGGGCGTGTGAGGAAGTTGCCCCTTCAGTCCCAGGCAGTAAATGGCCCTTCCTAGGAAAGCCCAAGTCCTGAAAAGAAAAAAGTAACAAGGAATGTACTGATGAGCTCACTCCCGAAGTTTTTGGGAGATACCACAAAGAGAACTGATTCCCTGTTACACCTGACCAGGCACTTGAACCCTGGACCCTCAGATTAAAAGCCTGACACTTTATCAACTGAGCTAGCCAGGCTCACGTAGTTAAAGAGTAAGTCTGGTGCAAAAGAGAAACTAGCCAAGAAAAAGAGGGCAGGAAACAGCAGATTTCTCAGCTCATTTCCCCACCCTCTGTCCTGCAGGGGTTGGGGTGATCCCAGTGGGAAGAAGGGGAGCACCTCGCTGGGCAGCTAAGGGACCTGAGAAAAGTAAAACTTCATCTTTCCACCTGGTTTCAAACCAGGGCCCTTTTGCATGTCAGGCAAATGTGATAACCAGACACCACAGAAACTCTGCAACAGGGATCTGCCCCTCCCCTCAGAGAGCGACAGCGACACCGAGTGGCCACGTGGGGTAATGCACACAGCATCTCTCTCAGAGAGCAACAGTGACACTGGGTGGCCATGTGGGGTAATGCACACAGCATCTCTCTCAGAGAGCAACAGTGACACCGGGTGGCCATGTGGGGTAATGCACACAGCATCTCTCTCAGAGAGCAACAGTGACACCGGGTGCCACGTGGGGTAATGCACACAGCGTCTCTCAGAGAGCAACAGTGACACTGGGTGGCCACGTGGGGTAACGCACACAGCATCTCTCTCAGAGAGCAACAGTGACACCGGGTGGCCACGTGGGGTAACGCACACAGCGTCTCTCTCAGAGAGCAACAGTGACACCGGGTGGCCACGTGGGGTAATGCACACAGCATCTCTCTGAGAGAGCAACAGCGACACCGGGTGGCCACGTGGGGTAATGCACACACCATCTCTCTGAGAGAGCAACAGTGACACCGGGTGGCCACGTGGGGTAATGCACACAGCATCTCTCTCACAGAGCAACAGTGACACCGGGTGGCCATGTGGGGTAATGCACACAGCGTCTCTCTCACAGAGCAACAGTGACACCGGGTGGCCATGTGGGGTAATGCACACAGCGTCTCTCTGAGAGAGCGACAGTGACACCGTGTGGCCACGTGGGGTAATGCACACAGCATCTCTCTCACAGAGCAACAGTGACACCGGGTGGCCACGTGGGGTAATGCACACAGCATCTCTCTGAGAGAGCAACAGTGACACCGGGTAGCCACGTGGGATAACGCACCCAGCGTCTCTCTCAGAGTGTATAGCTCACCTCTCATACTGGGTGGAGAACCTGGAGAAAGTGGTGGCAGCTCTTCGAAGTGTCAGCTGGTAGAGCAAAGACACTCAGCAAGAGAGAAAACTGCTTGGTGGGGAACATGGGGGACAATGGCCCCACTGGATTGTTTGTGCGTCGCTTTCGCGACTTGCCCACAACAACCTGGCAGCCCCCAGCGTTCCCATGGCCCTCTGGGTGTGAGCTCTGGGAACGGGGCCTCTAGGAATCCCTATTTTCAGCTGCATTAACCAGTCAGAAAGGAGAAGGAAAAGTTAATGCCTTTGAAAAGTCTGTGCATGTGTGAGCTGGATGGGAGGGGTCTAGAAACCACTCTGCTCTAGTCTCTTCTCTGATTTCCTCTAGAAAATCTGAAACCGGGAGCAAAAGCAGCTGCCCTTTCTGAGGCTTGAACTCAGGACCTTCAGATTATGAGACTGACGCGCTGCCGACTGCGCTAAGAAGGCTGGGAAAGGCCTCAGGCTCAGTGCGTCTAGGACCCTCCTTCAGCAGTGACTGGAGCAGGGATGGAGCCTGGGCTGTGCTGGGAGGAGCCGGGAGATCTGGTGCCCACAGACCTGTCCTGGCAGCTTTCTCAGCAGCAAATAAATCGATTCTCCCTGCCCGGGAACAACCCACCCAGAGCTAATGGCAGCACAGGGGGGCGGGGGGAGGGGAGTTCCCAAGCTTTGCACCAACCTCCCCAGTTTAGAACTTACTCCCATTACCCTGGTACGGCACTTTCCATGGGAATGAGGCAAAGCAAGTGGGGAAGCTACATGGGGAATAGACACCAGGGCTCCGGGTAAGGGCTGAACTCAGCACCCCAGCAAGAGTCTCCTTTGCACCAACCAGGGGCACCACGGCAGGTGCTTCTTAGCCCCAGTGGGGACGTCTGCAGCTCTCAGTCTCTGGGGGTCACCCCTTTGCCTGGGTGTTGACAAGCTGCTGGTTCAGACCTCGCTCCAGATGGGGCTTTTCAGCGACGAGACTGCAGGACATTTTAACCCTGGCTTCAATTTAACTTGCCCCTCAGTGAGCAGGACTGAAACTCACGCAGGGAGACTGCTGGGGAGCCTTCCCTCTGGGCATGAGCAAAGCAGAAGGGTGGGAAGAGAACTTGGAGATGCCAGGGATTGAACCCAGGGCCTCATACATGCAAAGCATGCGCTCTACCACTGAGCTACATCCCCAGCTGGGCTGGGTTTGCTCTGGGTTACACTCAGAGCCCTCCTGTCTCCAGAGCATCCAGTGGCCTCACAGCAGCATGGGGGACACAGTCCCTGCTCTGAGGCCAATCCTGCTGTCCGGGAGGCTGCTGGTTCTTTGGGGTCCTCAAGGATTGAACTCACAACCCTGGATTTAGCAGATCTATGCTGAAACCACTGAGCTACCCCTCCCGCTGCTACTCACAGAGCCCCACCACCACCATGACCTTCCAGCAGGGAGTGGCAGCACCCCCCCAATGCAGGGGAGAGGCTGAGTGTATCTCTGCACCCTGAGTCCAGGGCACGACTCTCTCTCCCCACACATAGAATCTGCCTCTGCTGCAAAGTGACCCCAAATGCTGCTGTGAGGCCACTGGATGCTCTGGAGACAGGAGGGCTCTGAGTGTAACCCAGAGCAAACCCAGCCCCGCTGGGGATGTAGCTCAGTGGTAGAGCGCATGCTTTGCATGTATGAGGCCCTGGGTTCAATCCCTGGCATCTCCAAGTTCTCTTCCCACCCTTCTGCTTTGCTCATGCCCAGAGGGAAGGCTCCCCAGCAGTCTCCCTGCGTGAGTTTCAGTCCTGCTCAGCGAGGGGCAAGTGCCAATTGCAGGGAAGGTCTGTGGGGGTTTTTGCTCCTAAGTCACCTGGGTACTTTTAAGATTCCCATCCGCTGTGCTGTGCTGCTTGGTACGATGGGGAAGGGGAAGGTCCCATGTGCACAGACTGAGAGTCCAGGAAATGGAGGGGCAGTCAGTGTTCAGAGAGGAGAGAGGTCAGTGATTTACACCCCCCAGGGGACACTGTCTTTTCGAGGTGAGGGCAGCTGGCTTGGGATGAGCTGAGGATGGATAGAATAAAGGCTGGAGTCAATGACAGCTGAGACCATAGAAGGGGAAGGGAAATGGCAGCTCCACAGAAGGTCCTGGCTGCTCAGATGCCCCAGTTATAGTCCCCTGGCCTGTCCTAGAGAGAGAGAAGACAAAGAGGCACCCAGCCCCCTACAGTGATCCCATGGACAAGAATCTGGCTGGGAGTGGGGTGAAGGTTCCCTCTGGACAAAGGGAGCTGAAATCCCTCAGCGTCCTGGAATTTAAGTGATGCATCAAACCCTGCCCGGGTGGGGGCTGAGGTTCATCAGCAGAAGGTTGGGCAGTAGGTCAACCCATCGGGCTGCCTCCTAGGCCAGGCTGCAGCCCAGCTTCAGGACTCAGAGGAAATGGAGCTCGCACCTCTACCTACAGGACTCCAGGCACGACCAGCCTTCTGGATCAAACGTCCCCTCTGGCGCTCAAGTCACAACAGCGAGCCGGCAAAAGACAGGCTCCCACTTCACTGGAGAGAGCAAGACGAAGCCTTGGAACACCCAGGAGTGTTAGGTGGCGAAAGAGCTGCCCCAACGTCCCACCGAGACTTGAACTTGGATTGCAGAATTCAAAGCCCTGAATGTTGGCCCTTACACCATGGGACCAAGGACGGTAATCTTGTGTTCGTCTGACTTCCGGTGTAGAAGAGCCTGGGTGGACAATTTTTTGCCTCCCTTGCTCAAGGCTTCTATGGCTTCTCTGGCCAGCCCTGCATTTGCTCAACAAGTCGGCACACAGCGGTTTCCTGTAGACCCAGAAGCCTTTCTTCCTCCAGACAGTGAGGCCAGTGGGCATGGGAGAAAGTTGCCCCGTTAGTCACAGGCAGAAAATGGCCCTTCCTAGGAAAGCCCAGGTCCTGAAAAGAAAAGAAAATTCATCAAGGTAGGTACTGATCCTCCCGACATCTGACCAGGGACTTGAACCCTGGACCCTCAGATTAAAAGTCTGATGCTCTACCCACTGAGCCAGCCAGGCTCACGAAAAGAAAGTGTAAGTTTGGTGCTGAAGAGAAACTAGTCAAGAAAAAGAGGGCGGGAAACAATACAGAAAATTTGCTACTCTGGCTCCCTTAGCAGCCGTAGCCCCAGCCCGTTCCTCCATCTGGCGCCCAGAGGCCTTCTTCTTATTCTAGTTAAATCTCAGATCCAGGAGAAAACACCGTTCGACAAAGAAAAACGAAATCATAGACAGAAATGCCATTGGAAATACAAATAAAGGACAATGCAATCCCCGTCACAGTATGGTATCCAGAGCTGGATTCGTTTTTGTGGGCCTGGCGTGAAACATATTTCTGGCCCCCCCCTGTGGAATGAAGGGGCCAGGGGCAAGAGCACTGTGGGGCATTGGGGGGGAAGGATTGGTCCCCAGCTGGAGCGAGGCAGGGGCCAGGGGCCAGATGAGCACAGTGGGGCATGGTGGGAGGATTAGTCCCTGCTGACTGGAGCAAGGCAGGGGCCGGGTCAATAGCACATCGGGGCGGAAGCTAGGGTTGGTCCCTGGAGCAAGGGAGGGGCCGGGAGTAAACTGCAAGCGCAGAAGGGCTGGGGAGGGATAAACAGGATCCCACCCCACCCCTGCCCACATAGAGCGGGTACCTACCTTCTCCCTGGTTCTAGCCCATTCTCTGCGTCTCTCTCTGCACTGAGCTGAGGGTGGGGGGGCACTGAGAACAGGGCTGGGGGTGCAGGGTCTGGGAGGGAGGTAGGGGGCAGGAGCAGGCTGGGGGTTGGGGTGCAGGGTCTGGCCAGGAGCCAGGGTGAGGGAGGGGACTCAAGGTTGGGGCAGGGGGTTGGGGTGTGGAGCGCTTACCTGACAGCAGCTCCCATTTGGTGCGAGGGGGCAGGTTGGGATGTGGGGTGTGTTTGCAGGAGCTCCTGTCTGGTGGGGTGGGGTGTGTGAGGGGGGTGCATGAGTCAGAACATGGGGTGTGGGGGGCTGGTTATGTGTGGGGGTGCAGGAGTCAGGACTGAGAGATGGGGAGTGTGAGGGGGGTGCAGGAGTCAGGGCATGGGGCTGGGTATGTGATAGCTACCCACAATGCACTGCTCTTTGGGGCGACGCAAAAGTTGCTAGAGTGGATACGCTCTGGTGACACAAGGAGCAGAGTGTTTAATTAAAACACTTCAACTAAAGCAGCATAACTCTGTAGTGTGGACACAGCCTGAGAGTGAGACAAGACCGAGCTCCACTTGACACCGAGCATGCTCAGGCACTGAAACTAAAGAACCACACGATACTCTGCAGTTGACAGGATTTGAATCTGTGCAGGGAAACCCCAATAGGTTTCTAGTCCATCCACAGGGGCTGACTTCCGGCGCCGACCGTGGGTGCTGTCAGTCGGCGTCTGACATCTCCTGGTGCCCGGTAAGTTTGCCGCGGGTCCAGGGCGCGTGGGGCGTTGCCGGTGGGTGCAGAGCACCCAAAAAATTTTCTCCGTGGGTGCTCCAGCACCAGAGCACCCATGGTGTCGGCGCCCCTGAGTCCATCACCTTAACCACTCGGCCACAACTACTTGCTTCAGGCAGTTTTCTCACTACACTCTAGTTCTGTTCTCACTGAGTGATCGTTTCCAATTCTTTCCTCAGACCAGCTTCCACAACACACTCACTGCCGTGCCATTGTGTAAGTGTGTCCATGGCTGAACAGCAAGAATTCCTGCTCATTTCCCTGCTGGCTGGAGCATGATGAGAGTGTGTTTGTGGTTAATGACGCTGCTGTAGATTATTGTCCATTTCCTGCCTTGATAATTCAGACAGTCCCTTTCCCGTCATGTCTCCAGCACATCAGTGATTGCAATAGCAGGGGGCAGGTTTTCTCTGGGGCACTGAGCTTTGCCAGGGGGTTGGTGGCTCCTTTCTTTCCCCACCCTGGAGTAAACTCAGCTTTTTATTCCATCCCTGATGATTCATGGAATAACAACAGCAGAATGAAGAAAGAGGAAATCGAATATCTCACTGTCAGGGCTGAAGGTGCCACGTCCCCTCTGTCTGACCATTGCAGGAGAGAAGGTTTGAATGGAATTGAATGCCCTGGCTCAGACAAGAGACACAGGAAGATTTCAGAAGCGACAGACTAACACGGCCACCCCTCTGATACCAGAAAGATTTTACTGTTCATGGATCTGTGCAAAGGAAATTATTTGGGGGAGATTGTTTGGGGGAGATGATGAGGATGTTACCTTTTGAGATGAAAAATAAGACCTACAGAACTATTTTAGAAACTTGGGACTTAGACATATTTTATTTAAAGCAAGGGAGGTCTGAGTTCCTGAGAAGGTTTGTGTTCGCTGGAAGCAACATGGCTTGGTCTGCCATTGTACCAAATGGGGAGAGGGTTGTTTGTAAAGGAGAGGAGAAGGCTAAATGCACCCAATGAGGATGGGATTCGAGCCCACGCGTGCAGAGCTCACTGGATTAGCATCCATCCCCTTAACCACTCGGCCACCTCACCGGAGCTGTTAAAGAAGGGACAGGAGCAGAAATCAAAGGCCAGCAGAGATAGGAACACTCCGGAGTTTTTAAATACTAAGTGTAAGCAGGGTCTGGATGAGCTCCCCACTCACATCGAGTGATGAGCTGGGGAAAGACTTTTCACACTGTGCCCTTGTCCGTGTCTGCAGCCCCTCAGCGGCTGCGGTTGAGAACCGAGGCTGGGAGCAGGGCCATGGCTTCCTACGGAGAGGGGAGCGGACAGGGGTAAGGGGGACGAGGCTGGGTCAGGAGCCAGGGGCCCAGGCTGAGGGTTGGGTTGGGAAGAGCTGGGGCAGAGTGGGTCTCCCTGCATGGGGGCTGGCTCAGGGCCTGACGTGCCCCCATGAAAGTTCCTCTGTTGCTCCCCTAGGACTCATGCCCCACATTCTGGGGACCTCTGCCCTAAACTGACCCCCACTCGCTCAGCAGGGGCTAGTGATGCCAAAACACAGGGAAAGGGAGAACAAGTGTGGGGGCCCTGGCACTGGAACTGTGCCCCCACCCCCATTCAGCCTCTAGCCCCGCCCACTTCACCCCTTCCACCCACGTCCCCATCCACTACATCACCTCTGCTCCACCCTGCTCACTCCTTTACCCCTCCCCGCTCCACAGCGGCCCTGAGACCAGAGAAGCTCTGTGCCCTGCTGCAGCCCACGTGGCCACCCAGTGTCACTGTTGCTCTCTGAGATATGCTGTGTGCATTACCCCACGTGGCCACCCGGTGTCACTGTTGCTCTCTGAGAGAGACGCTGTGTGCATTACCGCACGTGGCCACCCAGTGTCACTGTTGCTCTCTGAGGGAGACGCTGGGTGCATTACCCCATGTGGCCACCCGGTGTCACTGTCGCTCTCTGAGAGAGACGCTGTGTGCATTACCGCATGTGGCCACCCAGTGTCACTGTCGCTCTCTGAGAGAGATGTTGTGTGCGTTACCCCACGTGGCCACCCGGTGTCACTGTTGCTCTCTGAGAGAGACGCTGTGTGCGTTACCCCACGTGGCCACCCGGTGTCACTGTCGCTCTCTGAGAGAGACGCTGTGTGCATTACCCCACGTGGCCACCCAGTGTCACTGTTGCTCTCTGAGGGAGACGCTGGGTGCATTACCCCACGTGGCCACCCGGTGTCACTGTCGCTCTCTGAGAGAGACGCTGTGTGCATTATCCCACGTGGCCACCCGGTGTCACTGTTGCTCTCTGAGAGAGATGCTGTGTGCATTACCCCACGTGGCCACCCGGTGTCACTGTCGCTCTCTGAGAGAGACGCTGTGTGCATTACCGCATGTGGCCACCCGGTGTCACTGTCGCTCTCTGAGAGAGACGCTGTGTGCTTTACCCCACGTGGCCACCCGGTGTCATTGTTGCTCTCTGAGAGAGACGCTGTGTGCAATACCCCACGTGGCCACCCGGTGTCACTGTTGCTCTCTGAGAGAGATGCTGTGTGCATTACCCCACGTGGCCACCCGGTGTCACTGTTGCTCTCTGAGAGAGACGCTGTGTGCATTACCCCACGTGGCCACGTGGTGTCACTGTTGCTCTCTGAGAGAGACGCTGTGTGCATTACCCCACGTGGCCACCCGGTGTCACTGTCGCTCTCTGAGAGAGACGCTGTGTGCATTACCCTACGAGGCCACCCGGTTTCACTGTTGCTCTCTGAGAGAGATGCTGTGTGCATTACCCTACGAGGCCACCCGGTGTCACTGTTGCTCTCTGAGAGAGATGCTGTGTGCATTACCCCACGTGGCCACCCGGTGTCACTGTCGCTCTCTGAGGGGAGGGGCAGATCCCTGTGGCAGAGTTTCTGTAGTGTCCTGGTTATCACATTTGCCTGACATGCAAAAGGGCCCTGGCTTTAAACCAGGCAGAAAGATGAAGTTTTACATTTTTCAGATCTCTTATCTGTCCAGCAAGGTGCTCCCCTTTTGCCCACTGGGATCACCCCAACCCCTGCAGGACAGAGGGTGGGGAAATGAGCTGAGAAAGCTGCTGTTTCCGGCCCTCTTTTTCTTGGCTACTTTCTCTTCTGCTCAAACTGGTGAGTTTCTCATGTGAGCCTGGCTAGCTCAGTTGGTCGAGCATCCGACTTTTAATCTCAGAGTCCAGGATTCAAGTCCCTGGTCAGGCGTAGCGGGGGTTCATTTTCCCCTCTGGTATCCCCCAAGAACTTCATGAGTCTGCTCTTCAGTACCTTCCTTGATGTTACTTTTTTCTTTTCAGGACTTGGGCTTTCCTAGGAAGGGCCATTTACTGCCTGGGACTGAAGGGGCAAATTCCTCACACGCCCACTGGCCTCACAGTCTGGAGGAAGAAAGGCTTCTGGGTCTACAGCAAACCGCTGCTTGCCAACTTGTTGAGCAAATACATGGCTGGCCAGGGAGGCCATAGAGCCCTTGAAAAAGGAAGGCAAATAATTGTCCACCCAATCTTCTACAGCAGATGTCAAAAAAGCACAGATGCTCTCCACCGGTCCCATGGTGTAAGGGCAGCACTCAGGGCTTTGAATGCTGCAATCCGAGTTCAAGTCTCGGTGGGACCTTGGAGCAGCTCTTCTGCCACCTAACACTCCTGGGTGTTCCAAGGCTTCGTCTTGCTCTCTCCAATGACGTGGGAGCCTGTCTTTTGCCTGCTCTCTGTTGTGACTTGAGCACCGGAGGGGACATTTGATCCAGAAGGCTGGTCGTGCCTGGAGTCCTGTAGATAAGTGCAAGCTCCATGTCCAGAGGGAACCTTCACCCCACTCCCAACCAGATTCTTGTCCATGGGATCACTGTAGGGGGCTGGGTGCCTCTTTGTCTTTTCTCTCTCTAGGACATCCCAGGGTGCCTATAACTGGGGCATCTGAGCAGCCAGGACCTTCTGTGGAGCTGCCATTTCCCTTCCCCTTCTAGGGTCTCATCTGTCATTGACTCCAGCCTTTATTCTATCCATCCTCAGCACCATCCCAAGCCAGCTGCACTCGCCTCGAAAAGACAGTGTTCCCCGGGGGGTGTAAATTACTGACCTCTCTCCCCTCTGAGCACTGACTGCCCCTCCATTTCCTGCCTTCTCAGTCTGGACAAATGGGAGCTTTCCCTCTCGTAGCCTTCTCCTTCTTCATCCACCATCATCCCAAGCAGCACAGCCGGTGGGAATCTCAAGAGTACCCAGGTGACTTAGGAGCAGAAACCCAACAGACCTTCCCTGCACTTGCCCCTCAGTGAGCAGGACTGAAACTCATGCAGGGAGACTGGTGGGGAGCCTCCCCTCTGGGCGTGAGCAAAGCAGCAGGGTGAAGAGAGAACTTGGAGATGCTGGGGATTAAACCCAGGGCCTCATACATGCAAAGCATGCGCTCTACCACTGAGCTACATCCCCAGCTGGGCTGTGTTTGCTCTGGGTTACACTCAGAGCCCTCCTGTCTCCAGAGCATCCAGTGGCCTCACAGCAGCATGGGGGCCACAGTCCCTGCTCTGAGGCCGATCCTGCTGTCCTGGAGGCTGCTGGTTCTTTGGGGTCACTTTGCAGCAGAGGCAGATTCTATGTGTGGGGCAGAGAGAGTCGTGCCCTGGACTCAGGGTGCAGAGATACACTCAGCCTCTCCCCTGTATTAGGTGCGTGGTGCTGTCACCCCCTGCTGGAAGATCATGGTGGTGAGGGGCACTGTGAGCAGCTCAACTCCTGACCCTGGTGGCAGAAGTGGGGTGGGGAGCTCCAGGTGTTTCTAGGATCTGCTATTTCCACCGGCCTGTGGAGATTCCTTTTCCCTCCCCTTCCTGAGACAGAAAGTCAGGGCCGGCCGCTCCGGGGCAGAATCCCACATTATCCACTGGCTGAGGAGCAGGAAACCAGGCGCAGACGACTGGTCTCTGCTGAAAGACTTGTGGGGGGGGCACAATTTCAAGGTTCAGCCCCACCCCCAACTCGGTGGCGTTCTACTAACCCCACTTTCCCTGGCTGATGCTAAGGTGCTTTCTCAGCTCATTTCCCCACCCTCTGTCCTGCACGGGTTGGGGTTATCCCAGGGACAGGCCAGTGGCAGATGGAGGAGTGTCTTGCTGGACAGTTAGGGAAAAGGAAGCCATCATGTTTCTGCCTGGTGTCGAACCAGGGGCCTTTTGCATGTTAGGCAAACGTGATAACCACTACACCACAGAAACTCTGCAACAGGACTCTGCCCCTTCCCTTCAAACTGCATCCGCTTGGCCGGCGCTCGCCCTGGCACACACCGCTGGGCGACCCTGGAGAAAGTGGTGGCAGCTCTTCAGTGGGTCGGCTGGTAGAACAAAGCACTGGAGCCGGCTCCCAGGAAGTCATCCTTACCTCGCCCTTGTGACTCCAGCTTGAAGGAGAGCTTCTTTCCTTCCCCTTGCTGAGAAAGAGCAAGGGAAGAACAAAAGCCCACATCCATAGGGTGGCAGAGGCTTCAGGAGCCCACAGCGTTTGCCCATCTGGGGCATTGTGGCTGAGATCTCTGCTGGCCAGCGCCAGCGCTCGCAAGGCGCTAGTGTGGATGCTGGAGGCTGGGTGCTGGGTGCTGGAGATAGAGACCCAGCAGAGTGGCGCAGCGGCAGCGTGCTGGGCCCATAACCCAGAGGTCGATGGATCGAAACCATCCTCGGCTAGGCAGGTGCTTGTTTCTTTTTGCTCTGGGCCTGCAAGCGAGGGGGCGACCAGCAGAGCGCCAGGAGCCGAGGCCGTGAGGCAAGAGGTGGCTGAGGGGGAGGGTCCATGGGGGTGTCAGTGTGAAGGGAGGGGCTGTGAGGGGGAGGGTCCATGGGGGTGTCAGTGTGAGGGGGAGGGGCTGTGAGGGGGAGGGTCCATCGGGGTGTCAATGTGAGGGGGAGGGGCTGTGAGGGGGAGGGTCCATGGAGGTGTCAGTGTGAGGGGGAGGGGCTGTGAGGGGGAGGGTCCATGGGGGTGTCAGTGTGAGGGGGAGGGGCTGTGAGGGGGAGGGTCCATGGGGGTGTCAGTGTGAGGGGGAGGGGCTGTGAGGGGCTGAGCTCCCCAGTCACTGCTCTGTCGATGCCCCTGCCGGGCGATGCTCTCGAACTGCTCCCTACGAAGCCGGTCAGGACTCTGGAGGAGCCTCCTCGCTGAGCCGACTGTCTCCAGGGCAAGAAACTTCCCCAGCTTCCACCTTCCTGGGGCTGACCCCGGAGCATTCAGCATCCCCTTCTTCATCCAGCGGGGCTCGTGGGGAAGCCAGAGGGCCCTGCCCCCAACTCCACAGTCAGACGTGACTCTCAGCCAGCCAGTGAAACAAAAGCTTTATTAGACGACTGGAACAGGGTCTAAACCAGAGCTTGTAGGTACAGAGAACAGGACCCCTCAGTCAGGTCCATCTTGGGGGGTGGGGAGGCCAGAGCACATCTGGACCTCCCTCCATGTGCCCAGCCAGCTCCAAACTCTCCAGCCACACCTGTGCCTTTGTCTCCTTCCTGGGCCAGGAGATCACCTGATCCCTTTGTTCCCCAACCCCTTCAGCCGGCACCTTTGCAGGGAATGGGCCCAGGCCAGCAGTTGCCAGGAGACAGGGTGTCGGCCATTCTGTGTCATCACACTGGCCCTCTAGGGCTTTGCAACAATCGCACCCCTTATCCCACCACCAAGAGACTTAAGAAACGCATAGGGGAAACTGAGGCACCCACTCAGTATTCAGAGGAACCATTAGGAACAGTCCCACTTTGTTACACCCACCCTGAATGTTTGTTTAAATCACTTGGTGGTGGCAGCGTAACGTTCAAGGACAAAAACGTGCCTTGGGGATGTTTTTATCCTGAACTGGTAAAAATAAGCTTAGGGGGTGTTTCATGCAGGTCCCCACATCTGTACACTAGAGTTCAGAGCGAACCCTGACAACCTCCTTCCCAGGCTCTAGCTGAAGCCAGAGGATTGGCCTGAGCCTCCAAGAAGAAGCTCCAGCCCTGAAGGGAGCAGGACTTTCAGCACAAAGAGAAAACTGCACAAGCACAACCGCGAAGGGACTCGAGTCCTCAATCTTCTGATTCGAAGTCAGACGCTTGATCCATTAGGCCACACGGTCATATGGGAAAAGTGTCTCCAAGCCACTTCTTTAGACAAGACGGACACTGTGTTTGTCGGGTCATCTACTTCAGTCTGAGACTGAAAATCCTAAACCACCCTTTGAAATAACGAATGCAGCAGGACGTGTTATGGTCCCTGCCCCAAAGCAGACAGACCAATGGAGAGCTGAGTCCAGGGTAACACTTCACAGGGCTGAGTGAGGCCGGCAAGAATTCATCAGGCCCTCCTGGGCCTCTCGCAATGACGTCCTTCCTGTGTGCCAGGACTGACAGAAACATCCCAGACAGAGAAGCAGCAGCCTAAAGAGGTCCATTGTAGGTGCTGAAGTAGCTCAGTCAGGAGAGCATTAGACTGAATATCTAGAGATCCTTAGTTCACCCCCAGGCTGTGCCAGAGCCCCGCCCCCAGGAGCTGCCCCGTCCCCGCTCTGTGCCAGAGCCCCGCCCCCAAGAGCTGCCCCGCCCCCGGCTCCCAATGGTGCCAGAGCCCCGCCCCCAGGAGCTGCCCCGCCCCCGGCTCCCAATGGAGCCAGAGCCCCACCCCCAGAAGCTGCCCCGCCCCCGGGCTGGGCCAGAGCCCCGCCCCCAGGAGCTGCCCCGATCTCGGGCTGTGCCAGAGCCCCGCCCCCCGGAGCTGCCCCGCTCCCGCTCTGTGCCAGAGCCCCGCCCCCAGGAGCTGCCCCGCTCCCGCTCTGTGCCAGAGCCCCGCCCCCAAGAGCTGCCCCGCCCCCGGCTCCCAATGGTGCCAGAGCCCCGCCCCCAGGAGCTGCCCCGCCCCCGGCTCCCAATGGAGCCAGAGCCCCACCCCCAGAAGCTGCCCCGCCCCCGGGCTGGGCCAGAGCCCCGCCCCCAGGAGCTGCCCCGATCTCGGGCTGTGCCAGAGCCCCGCCCCCCGGAGCTGCCCCGCTCCCGCTCTGTGCCAGAGCCCCGCCCCCAGGAGCTGCCCCGCTCCCGCTCTGTGCCAGAGCCCCGCCCCCAGGAGATGCCCCGTCCCGGCTCTGTGCCAGAGCCCCGCCCCCAGGAGCTGCCCCGCTCCCGCTCTGTGCCAGAGCCCCGCCCCCAAGAGCTGCCCCGACCCCGGCTCCCAATGGAGCCAGAGCACCGCCCCCAGGAGATGCCCCGCCCCGGGGCTGTGCCAGAGACCCGACCCCAGGCGCTGCCCCGCCCCCGGCTCACAATGGAGCCAGAGCCCCGCCCCCAGGAGCTGCCCCGCCCCCAGGAGCTGCCCCGCCCCCGGGCTGACCCAGAGCCCCGCCCCCAGGAGCTGTCCCGCCCCCGGCTCACAATGGAGCCAGAAACCCGCCCCCAGGTGCTGCCCCGCCCCCGTGCTGTGCCAGAGCCCCGCCCCCAGGAGCTGCCCCGTCCCCGCTCTGTGCCAGAGCACCGCCCCCAAGAGCTGCCCCGCCCCCGGCTCCCAATGGAGCCAGAGCCCCGCCCCCAGGTGCTGCCCCGCCCCCGGGCTGTGCCAGAGGCCCGCCCCCAGGAGCTGCCCCGTCCCCGCTCTGTGCCAGAGCCCCGCCCCCAAGAGCTGCCCCGCCCCCGGCACCCAATGTAGCCAGAGCCCCGCCCCAAGGAGCTGCCCCGCCCCCGGCTCCGAATGGAGCCAGAGCCCCGCCCCCAGGAGCTGCCCCGCCCCCGGCTCACAATGGAGCCAGAGCACCGGCCCCAGGAGATGCCCCGCCCCCGGGCTGTGCCAGAGCCCCGCCCCCAGGAGCTGCCCCGCTCCCGCTCTGTGCCAGAGTCCTCCCCCCAGGAGCTCTTCCGCCCCCGGGCTGGGCCAGAGCCCCGCCCCCAGGAGATGCCCCGCCCCCGGCTCCCAATGGAGCCAGAGCCCCGCCCCCAGGCGCTGCCCCACCCCCGGGCTGTGCCAGAGCCCCGCCCCCAGGAGCTGCCCCGTCCCCAGAAGCTGCCCCGCCCCCGGCTCACAATGGAGCCAGAGCACCGCCCCCAGGAGATGCACCGCCCCCTGGCTGTGCCAGAGCCCCGCCCCCAGGAGATGCCCCGCCCCCGGCCCACAATGGAACCAGAGCCTCGCCCCCAGGAGATGCCCCGCCCCCGGGCTCACAATGGAGCCAGAGCACTGCCCCCAGGAGATGCCCCGCCCCCAGGAGCTGCCCCGCCCCAGGGCTGACCCAGAGCCCCGCCCCCAGGAGCTGCCTCGCCCCCGGCTCACAATGGAGCCAGAAACCCACCCCCAGGAGCTGCCCCGCCCCTGGCTCACAATGGAGCCAGAGCACCGCCCCCAGCAGTTGCATCGCCCCCTGGCTGTGCCAGAGCCCCGCCCCCAGGAGATGCCCCGCCCCCGGCTCAAAATGGGGCTAGAGCCCCGCCCCCAGACGCTGCCCCGCCCCCGGGCTGGGCCAGAGCCCCGCCCCCAGGAGCTGCCCCGCCCCCGGCTCGCAATGGAGCCACAGCCCCGACCCCAGGAGCTGCCCTGCTCCCGGCCTGTGCCAGAGCCCCGCCCCCAGGAGCTGCCCCGCCCCCAGGCTGTGCCAGAGCCCTGCACCCCGGCGCTGCACCGCCCCCGGGCTGTGCCAGAGCCCCGCCCCCAGGAGCTGCCCCGCCCCCGGCTCACAATGGAGCCAGAGCCCCGCCCCCAGGCGCTGCCCCGCCCCCGGGCTGGGCCAGAGCCCCGCCCCCAAGACCTGCCCCGCCCCCGGCTCCCAAAGAAGCCAGAGCCCCGCCCCCAGGAGCAGCCACGCCCCCGGCTCCGAATGGAGCCAGAGCACCGCCCCCAGGAGATGCCCCGCCCCCGGGCTCACAATGGAGCCAGAGCCCCGCCCCCAGGAGATGCCCCGCCCCCGGCTCCCCATGGAGCCAGAGCCCCGCCCCCAGGAGCTGACCCGCCCCTGGCTCACAATGGAGCCATAGCAACACCCCCAGGAGATGCCCCGCCCCCGGGCTGTGCCAGAGCCCCGCCCCCAGGAGCTGCCTCGCCCCCGGGCTATGCCAGAGCCCCTCCCCCAGGAGCTGCCCCGCCCCCGGCTCCCAATGGAGCCAGAGCCCCGCCCCCAGGCGCTGCCCCGCCCCCGGGCTGGGCCAGAGCCCCGCCCCCAAGACCTGCCCCGCCCCCGGCTCCCAAAGAAGCCAGAGCCCCGCCCCCAGGAGCAGCCACGCCCCCGGCTCCGAATGGAGCCAGAGCACCGCCCCCAGGAGATGCCCCGCCCCCGGGCTCACAATGGAGCCAGAGCCCCGCCCCCAGGAGATGCCCCGCCCCCGGCTCCCCATGGAGCCAGAGCCCCGCCCCCAGGAGCTGACCCGCCCCTGGCTCACAATGGAGCCATAGCAACACCCCCAGGAGATGCCCCGCCCCCGGGCTGTGCCAGAGCCCCGCCCCCAGGAGCTGCCTCGCCCCCGGGCTATGCCAGAGCCCCTCCCCCAGGAGCTGCCCCGCCCCCGGGCTGTGCCAGAGCCCCGCCCCCAGGAGCTGCCCCGCCCGCGGCTCCCAATGGAGCCAGAGCCCCGCCCCCAGGAGCTGCCCCGCCCCCGGCTCACAATGGAGCCTGAGCCACGCCCCCAGGAGCTGCCCCGCCCCCGGCTCACAATGGAGCCTGAGCCACGCCCCCAGGAGCTGCCCTGCTCCCGGCCTGTGCCAGAGCCCCGCCCCCAGGAGCTGCCCCGCCCCCAGGAGCTGCCCTGCTCCCGGCCTGTGCCAGAGCCCCGCCCCCAGGAGCTGCCCCGCCCCCGGGCTGGGCCAGAGCCCCGCCCCCAGGAGCTGCCCCGCCCCCGGCTCACAATGGAACCAGAGCCCCGCCCCCAGGAGCTGCCCTGCCCCCGGGCTATGCCAGAGCCCCACCCCCAGGAGCTGCCACGTCCGTGCTCTGTGCCAGAGCACCGCCCCCAGGAGCTGCCCCGCCCCCGGGCTCTGCCAGAGCCCCGCCCCCATGCGGTGCCCCGCCCCCGGCTCACAATGGAGCCTGAGCCCCGCCCCCAGGAGCTGCCCCGCTTCCGGCCTGTGCCAGAGCCCCGCCCCCGGCTCACAATGGAGGGAGCCAGGGCCCCGCCCCCAGGAGCTGCCCCGCCCCGGCTCACAATGGAGCCAGAGCACCGCCCCAGGAGCTGCCCCGCCTCCGGGCTGTGCCAGAGCCCCGCCCCCAGGAGCTTCCCCGCCCCCGGGCTGTGCCAGAGCCCCGCCCCCAGGAGATGCCCCGCCCCCGGCTCCCAATAGAGCCAGAGCCCCGCCCCCAGGAGCTGCCACGCCCCCGTCTCCCCATGGAGCCAGAGCCCCGCCCCCAGGAGCTGCCCCGCCCCTGGCTCACAATGGAGCCAGAGCACCGCCCCCGGGCTGTGCCAGAGCCCCGCCCCCAGGAGCTGCCCCGCCCCTGGCTCACAATGGGGCCAGAGCACCGCCCCCAGGAGCTGCCCCGCCCCCGGGCTGTGCCAGAGCCCCGCCCCCAGGAGCTGCCCCGCCCCTGGCTCACAATGGAGCCAGAGCACCGCCCCCAGGAGATGCCCCGCCCCCAGGAGCTGCCCCGGCCCCGGGCTGACCCAGAGCCCCGCCCCCAGGAGCTGCCCCGCCCCTGGCTCACAATGGGGCCAGAGCACCGCCCCCAGGAGATGCCCCGCCCCCAGGAGCTGTGCTGGGAAGTGACCTTAATTAAACCTTCTTCTCTGCCTGGCTCAGGTGATGACTGTCTCCAGCTGATAATAACCCTGCTGATAATAGTTTCTCTTAATTAATTGGCCTCTTACAGTTGGTCTGGGTACTTCCACCTTTTCATGTTTCTCTGAATGTCTAAATATCTTCTTACTGGATGTTCCATTCTATGCATCCGAAGAAGTGGACTGTAGTCCACCAAAGCTTATGCTGAAATACATTTGTTTGTCTCTAAGGTGCCACAAGTGCTCCTGTTCTTTTTGCTGACACAGATTAACATGGCTGCTACTCTGAAAATGGTAATAAAGAGATCAAGCCTTTTCTCAGCATGGCAGACTCTAGGGTGTCTGTCTGCCGGGAAAGGGCCGGGAGGAATCGTGCTGTGAAATTAACTAAAGCCTGTTCTGAAACCTCCACAACTGCCCTTCTCGCTCTGCCAGGCTGCAGAATGACATCCCTGTTTCGCTCCAGTTCATCCCGTCCTCCCATGGGACAGGGTAGAGACATGGCTGCAGAGGAGCCAGTTCAGGTAGGTATCACTGGGGGGGTTGCTGGTGGGTTCCTGTTGGAGGAGAGGGACAGCAAATACACCGGAGATGGGAACGTTTGCACAGTCTGGTTTGGAGGTTGGAGCAGGGCAGGAAATGCACAGGGTGGAGAAAGGGAGGAGAACAGGGTGCGGCAAACCTACTGGGAGTTATTTAATAACTGGCGTAGATTCTAGGAACAGACCCATATAGTTTGGCGGTGGAAATGCCGTAATTTGTGGAACAGGAAACAACCCATCTAGGTAGGGCTAGGAAAACTGACCAGACTCCCAGTGCTGAAGCCTGATCTGACTAACCAGCGGCTGCTGTGAGATATGAATTGGGCACTCACCAGTCAGGCTTAGGGGAGATTCCCCTCCCTTCATATCCAGCTCCTCACAATGCAGAGGGTGTTGCGCTTCTTACCAGGCAGATCTCCCTGGACCCTGCTAGGGGCTCCGTCTCCTGTATCAGTCTGTGGCTAGTAGGTGTGTGATGGATCTGCTGGGAGAGAGGAGGGGCCTCTCTCTTCATCCCCTCACCCTGGTGCTTCCTGGATGCTCTGAATACGGTGGGGGTGGGACTCTGTTGACTGCGATCCACCCAGAGCTTCCCTTTGATTGACTCCTCTCCCCCAGGAACAGTGGGGCTGTGAGTGGGGCAGCAGGTACT
Organism: Chelydra serpentina; assembly: GCA_037349315.1. NCBI lineage: Eukaryota > Metazoa > Chordata > Testudines > Chelydridae > Chelydra > Chelydra serpentina. The sequence continues at coordinate 85,604 of JBAIAC010000205.1, forward strand.
GAGTGTTGGACTCTTGCTCTTTCAGGGGCTGGTGACCTTCGAGGAGGTGGCTGTGTATTTCACCAGGGAAGAGTGGGCTCTGCTGGACCCCGCTCAGAGAGCCCTCTACAGAGCCGTCATGCAGGAGAACTATGGGAATGTGACCTCGCTGGGTAAGGGTTACTGTCCCCTCGGTTCTTGGAGGGAGAAAAGAAGAGATACGGTTCATGCCACCCCCACAATGCCACCTCTGCTCTGTTTCTGCATCACCCCAGTTTGCCACTGACACATACAATACCACTCTACCCTCCCCTGCTGCAGAGCGCTTTGGGAACAGAGCACAGGAGCCGTATCGCACAGTGTCAAATATCTCCTGTTTACTCAAGTAAAACTGAGGGTTAGGTTCAGCATAACCAACAGAAGGTTCCTACCCCTGGCCTTCTGTGAAACCCTGAGCCTGCTCCGCCCAGACCAGAATGTGCTTGGGGTGTAACGAGCAGACTGCTTGAGTCAGAGCTGCTGGTCCAGGGTTACTTATCACAGAGACACTCAGTGCGTCCTTGAACGCTGGCTGGCTGGGGGTATCCAGACAGGGGAGCTCCAGCAGCAGAACATTGAAACTCACCCAGGACTACAAATGACACAACTCTTCACTAATCCAACCCTGAGATTCTATCATAGAATCATAGATCATCAGAGTTGGAAGGGACCTTAGAAGGTCATCTAGTCCAACCCCCTGCTCAAAGCAGGACCAATCCCCAATTTTTGCCCCAGATCACTAAATGGCACCATCAGGACACCTTTCTGGCCTGCTGCTTCTCTGTCCGTTGCAGAGTTGGCGCTAGGGATGGGGGCAGAATGTGGAGACGCACCCGCCAGGGGATGCAGGGACATGCCGGCCACTTCTGGGAGCAGCACGGCATGCAGGGAGGGAGGCAGAGTGGGCAGGGAGCCACCTTAGCGCTGCTGGGACATCTCTGCACACCCGTTGCGGGAGGGGAATTAACTATTTTGACCCCTGGGCAGCAGAAACTGTCTCTGAAACTCTAAGTCCTGGTATTAAGGGCCTGGCTACTGAAGGAACAGCACAGAATTGACAATGTGCATGGCGCGGCTAAACTTTGTAACCAAACACAAGTAAAAATGAATAAACTAATTTCAGGAGACGATATGAAGGCAAGGAAAAAACCATTTCTTAAATACATTATTTGTCCTGCTTAGCAGAGTTATATAGAAACTATCATAACAATTCACGAGAGAACATTAAAAAACAAAGAGAGAGAATTTGCCTAACCTTATTAGTAATAAACATCTAATGGGCATTTCCCTCAGAGTATAATATCACAATAGTGAAGTGGCAATGTGTCCAATTGTTAAAACAAATTCCCTGTTAGGACCAGTCCCAATCCGGGGTCAGTGACGCTGCATCCGAACTGAGGTACATGTTATTCAAAACAGTCTTGTTCCCCGGCCAGTTACCCCTATTGAATGCAGACACAGCCATATTCAATACATTGGTTACTGTCCATTCAGCAGGTTATTTCCTACTTATTCATAATCACTGAAGCTGCTCTAAGCGGATGGGAGAGAGCTGTCCTGTCCGTGTAGTGAATCCACCTCCCCGAGAGGTGGGAGCTATGTCAGTGGGAGAAGCTATGTCGGTGGGTGTGCAAGCTGTTCTGTTTACACATCTATTTAATGCTTAATCAACTATACACCTCCTGGGGGTATAGCTCAGTGGTAGAGTGTTTGCCTGCAGATCAAATGGTCCTTGGTTCAAATCCAAGTACCCTCTTAAAAGCCTGATACTTTAACAAACGTTTTTGCATATCCATTTCCATTCTGTTCAGGATTCCACCGAATGGGGATGCCTGAAATGGATGGAAACACTCAACGTTTTCCTGTGCAAATGCATAAAAACCGAGCAAACACGTCCCTCGGTGCATCTATACTGTGATAACAGCCCTGCGGCCCGGCTGGCCTGGATCGTTCGACTTGGACGTCTCGGTCTCAGGTTGTGGGGCTAAAAGCTGCAGTGTGGACATTTGGCTCAGGCTGGAGCCCGGCCTCGGAGACCCTCACCCCTCGTGGGATCTCAGAGGCTGGGCTCAAGCCCAAGCGTCTACACTGTAATTTTATAGCCCTGCAGCACAAGCCCCACAAGCCTGGATCAGCTGAGCCAGGGTTTGAGAACAGTGACTTGGGTGTGTTAATGGCAGTGTAGACATAACGCTAGGCTATGTCCACACTGCAATGAACACCCAGGGCTGCCCCGTGCCAGCTCAGGCTCCCAGGGCTGGGCTGTGGGGTGGTAAATTTGCAGTGTAGACATCTCGGCTCAGGCTCAGTACCGGGCTCTGCGACCCCACGAGGTTGGGAGGGAGTTTAGCAAGCGACAAAGGGAAATCGGCCGTGGAGTATTACCCTGAACTCACTGGCAGTTCCCCATTGGTCTGTCTGCTTTGGGGCAGGGACCATAACACGTCCTGCTGCATTCGTTATTTCAAAGGCTGGTTTAGGATTTTCAGTCTCAGACACGGTGCACAAAGCAGGACTCAACCCTCGGCGTAAACTAAATGAGCCGCCCACAGATTCTGGCAGCAACAATGAGGCATTTGGTGTGAGAGTCAGACCTGCCCCTGTCCCAGAGGGAGGGGTCGTCTGGGAGGGGACTGGAACACGGACCTATCAGCTCTTAACTCCCAAACTTTCAGTAACTCTGTTATCAGTGCCTGGGAGTGTAATTTAAACCATAAAAACAGCCACACAGTTTTTTTTTTGTAAATTTGCCGCGGGTCCAGGGCGGGCGGGGAGTTGCCGGTGGCTGCAGAGCACCCACCAATTTTTCTCCGTGGGTGCTCCAGCACCGGAGCACCCACGGAGTCGGTGCCTATGGCAGTGGGGGAAGGGGTGGAGCAGAGGTGACGTAGTGGATGGGGCCGTGGGTGGAAGGGGTGAAGAGTTCGGGGCCAGAGGCTGAAGGGGGGGGGCACACTTCCAGTGCCAGGGGCCCCACACTTGTTCTCCCTTTCCCTGTGTTTTGGCATCACTAGCCCCTGCTGAGTGAGTAGGGTTCAGTTTAGGGCAGAGGTCCCCAGAATGTGGGGCATGAGTCCTAGGGGGGCAACAGAGGAGCATTCATGGGGGCACCTCAGGGCCTGAGCCAGCCCCCATGCAGGGAGACCCACTCTGCCCCAGCTCTTCCCCAACCCCACCCTCAGCCTGGGCCCCTGGCTCCTGACCCAGCCTCGTCCCCCTTACACCTGTCCGCTCCCCTCTCCGTAGGAAGCCATGGCCCTGCTCCCAGCCCCAGTTCTCAACTGCAGCCGCTGAGGGGCCGCAGACACGGACAAGGGCACAGTGTGAAAAGTTTTCCCCCCAGCTCATCACTTGATGTGAGTGGGGAGCTCATCCAGACCCTGCTTACACTTAGTATTTAAAAACTCCTGAGTGTCCCTATCTCTGCTGGCCTTTGATTTCTGCTCCTGTCCCTTCTTTAACAGCTCCTGTGAGGTGGCCGAGTGGTTAAGGGGATGGATGCTAATCCAGTGAGCTCTGCAAGCGTGGGCTCGAATCCCATCCTCATTGGGTGCATTTAGCCTTCTCCCCTCCTTTACAAACAACCCTCTCCCCATGTGGTGCAATAGCAGACCAAGCCATGTTGCTTCCAGCAAACACAAACCTTCTCAGGAACTCAGACCTCCCTTGCTTTAAATAAAATATGTCTAAGTCCCAAGTTTCTAAAATAGTTCTGTAGGTCTTATTTTTGATCTCAAAAGGTAACATCCTCATCATCTCCCCCAAACAATCTCCCCCAAATAATTTCCTTTGCACAGATCCATGAACAGTAAAATCTTCCTGTGTCTCTTGTCTGAGCCAGGGCATTCAATTCCATTGAAACCTTCTCTCCTGCAATGGTCAGACAGAGGGGACGTGGCCACCTTCAGCGCTGACAGTGAGATATTCGATCTCCTCTTTCTTCATGCTGCTGTTGTTATTCCATGAATCATCAGGGATGGAATAAAAAGCTGAGTTTACCCCAGGGTGGGGAAAGAAAGGAGCCACCAACCCCCTGGCAAAGCTCAGTGCCCCAGAGAAAACCTGCCCCTGCTATTGCAATCACTGGTGTACTGGGGATATGACGGGTAAGGGACTGTCTGACTTATGAAGGCAGGAAATGGACAACAATCTACAGCAGCGTCATTAACCACAAAGAAGCGACAAAGGGTCCTGTGGCACCTTATAGACTAACAGACGTATTGAAGCATAAGCTTTCGTGGGTGAATCCCCACTTCTTTGGAACCCACGAAAGCTTATGCTTCAATACGTCTGTTAGTCTATAAGGTGCCACAGGACCCTTTGTCACTTCTACAGACCCAGACTAACACGGCTCCCCCTCTGCTACCATTAACCACAAACACACTCTCATCATGCTCCAGCCAGCAGGGAAATGAGCAGGAATTCTTGCTGTTCAGCCATGGACACACTTACACAATGGCACGGCAGTGAGTGTGTTGTGGAAGCTGGTCTGAGGAAACAATAGGAAACGATCACTCAGTGAGAGCAGAACTAGAGTGTAGTGAGAAAATTGCATAAAGCCCGTAGTTGTGGCCGAGTGGTGAAGGCGATGGACTAGAAATCCATTGGGGTTTCCCTACACAGGTTCGAATCCTGTCAACTACGGAGGAACTTGTGGTTCTTTACTTTCAGTCCCTGAGCATCCTTGGTGTCAAGGGGAGCTGGGTCTTGTCTCACTCTCAGGCTGTGTCCACACTACAGAGTTATGCTGCTTTAGTTGAAGGGTTTCAATTAAACACTCTGCTCCTTGTGTCACCAGAGCGCATCCACTCTAGCAACTCTTGCGTCGCCCCAAAGAGCAGTGCACTGTGGGTAGCTATCGCACTGTGCAACTGGCCACAGGGGGCTTTGGGAGGGGTTTGCAATGGCTCATGGGCCGGTGCAGCATCACATGATGCAGGTTTCTCTGTCCCATTGTTCCATGGGCAGCCTACTAGATTGCCAGCTGCTTCTCAGCTGAAGTGTGTGTGGCGGGGCAGAGAGTGACACTATGCAAAACAAATAAGTGTGGAACAATGACACAGCACAAAACCACACAACAGAAGCGTGTAGAGAGATAGGGCAGGGAGGGACCCCGAGAGTCAGGACCAAGTATCCCTAGGTCATCCCCGACAGGTATTTGCATAACCCCTTCTTAAAATCTTCCAATGACGGAGATTGTGCAACTTCCCATGGAGGCCACTGCCGTGCAATCGACAATGCTTGGCTTGTGATTAAGGGCCAGGCTGTGACTCAGAAAATTTTGATTCAGTTGCAAGTTTGGCCCCATTATTCTCTGTGCAAACATGGACAAATGACATCGCATCTTCGGGCCTCAGTTTGCCCAGCTGTAAAATGGGAACCACCCTCCCACACTTCATCTATTTTGCCTGTGAGCTCCTGGCATCAAGGACTCTCTCTCTCTCACTATGAGTTGTACAACACCTGGCAGAATCAGGGTCCCCATCCTTGGTCGGGGTTTCCGCAGTGTCTGGCACAACTGGGGCACCCACTCTTGGATGGGGTATCTGCAGGGGGATTAAAGGGAAGGGCTAACCATCACGCTTCATGTCTCAAACTGCTCTGTGGCTGGGGGCTCAGGAGGGACTGTTCCCATGTAACAACGTATGGAAAGGGTCATTGTGCAGTCAGTGGGGAAGGGGTTAGAGTTTCCTTTACTATTTCCGGCATTGGCCACTCCCACAGACAGGATGTCTGCTGGGGGAGGAGAAATACAAGGCTTAATGGGACCATGGATCTGATCAGATGAGGCTGGGGGGAAGGGGGGATTTAACCACCCCCAGCCCATAACCTCCAATATGCAGAATCATAGAACCATAGGACTGTAAGGGACCTTGAGAGGTCATCCAGTCCAGCTCCCTGCACTCATAACTATAATCTAGACCATCCCTGACAGGTGTTTGTCGAACCTGCTCTTAAAAACCTCCCCTGACAGAGATTCCACAACCTCCCTGGGAAATTCACTCCAGTGCTTAACAGCCCTGACAGACAGGGAGTTTTTCCTGATGTCCAACCTAAACCACCCTTGCTGCAATTTAAGCCCTTGGTTCTTGTCCTATCCTCAGATGAAGAATAATGTGTCCCCTCCCTCCTTGTAACAACCTTTTCTGTACTTGAAAACTGTGATCACGTCCCCTCTTGGTCATCTCTTCTCCAGACTAAACACACCCAATTGTTTTCAATCTTCCCTCATAGCTCATGTTTTCTAGACCCTTAATCATTTTTGTTGCTCTTCTCTGCACTTTCTCCAATTTGTCCCCTTCTTTTCTGAAATGTGGTGCCCAGGATTGGACATAACACTCCAGCTGAGGCCTAATCAGTGTGGACTCCCTCCAGAAACAAAGGACTGTGCTTAAAAAACCCAGGGAACACCGCAAAACCTCAGGAAATTGCAACATCTACCATTTGATAGCTGCGTTTAATAATTTTAAAAAAGAAAAGGATGCAAATATGAGCAATTTGAGATCCACTCTCACAAATGAGAGGAAATGCCGGGTAGGCAGGTGGCAAGTAGCCCCAGCACCCGGAGTGCCGGGTGGGTGCATGGTGCAGCCCCCAGTGGCTCCAGCCCCCAGGGCACCGGCCCCCACACCCTGAGTGCTCAGAGCACCAGAGGCCTGGCCCCCAGAGTTCAGAGCACTCTGCGTCGCGAGTACCAACCCCTACCAGCCCCATGGAGTCATGGGCTGCAGGCCGCCCCCCTTAGCCCCTTTGGTATGACCCAGTATGGCCATTCTCCTGTTCTTACAAAGTGTGTGAGGGGCATTGAGGATCCAGATGGGGGAAGGCAGGAGAGGGAGATGGGTGTGGGGGGGAGTCTTGGAGAATTTGAGCTGCAGTAGCTGAACCAGGGACAACAGGGTGGGGCAGCAAGTGGCGGCAGGACTCTTGCTAGTGGGGTCTAGCTGCCCAAATTCCTCCCCGTGCCGCTGGGCCCCAGTCGCCTTCAGCCGCCAGGTAACCCAGGAACTAAGGCAGGAATGGGGCGAGGAAGCTTCCTCATGGAAGAGGGTACTGAACAGGCGACGCCTGAAGTTCTTGCGGTAAATGATCACTCCAGCACCTGACCAAGAGCTTGAACCCTGGACCCTCAGATTAAAAGTCTGACGCTCGACCAACTGAGCTAGCCAGGCTCACGTAAAACAGTGGCAAGTTTGGTGCAGAAGAGAAACTAACCAAGAAAAAGCAGGCAGGAAACAACAGCTTTCTCCGGCACGCTTTCTCAGCTCATTTCACCACCCTCTGTGCTGCAGGGGTTGGGGTGATCCCAGTGGCAAAAAGGGGAGCACCTTGCTGGACAGCTAAGGGACCTGAGAAAAGGAAGCTTCATGTTTCTGCCTGGTTTCAAACCAGAGGCTTTTGGCGTGTCAGTGTGACGGAGTAGAGAGCGAGATGGATCTGACCTGAGGGAAAGGCTGCATTGGAAATGTGAGACTTTACCTGAGGCTGTAACATGAGCCAGGACGGGGGTTGGGAGGTGACACCTTTGGCTGGGAGTTTGTGTGCTGGCTTGGGAGAGGAAGGGAGGGGGGCAGACAGGGTCTGGCCTCCCTGGCCCATGTGGAGCTGCGGGGCGAAATGCAGGGAGCCCCAGGCTGGGGTCTAAGCTCCCTGCCCCCCGGAAGGACCCGACTGAGGGGTCCTGGATGTACTGACAAGCTCTGGTTGGACTGTGTTCCTGGCATCTCTAATAAACCTTCTGTTCTACTGGCTGGCTGAGACTCCCAGTGAATCCGGGGAAGAGGGGTGCAGGGCCGGACTCCCCTATACTCCGTGACAACTGGTGGCAGCGGCGGGACGTTCTGCACCCCGTGAACGGCGCTTCCTGCAGTAAGTAACTGGGGAGCAGTAGAACGAAGGGGTGCTAACGAGGACCAGGCGTGCTGAAGGCTCACGGAGGAGCGGTTTCGGGGAGCGGAGGAGCTACGCTTAACTCCTGGGAGTGTGTGTCCAGCGAGAAGGACTGTGCAATGAGGGGGTCCCCCTGGGGGCTACAGTGAGCAGTCCCAGGGGCGGAGGAGCCTGCGGCTTGGCCCTGGGAGAGAGAAGGAATTTTGCAGGGACAGGGTTCCCCTGGGGGTGCCGTGAGTGGACCCAGGGGCGCAGGAGCTGCAGCTCGACCCTGGCAAAGAGGCGGTGACCTGGAGAAGGGCTGGCACACTTGGGGTTCTTCCTGGAAACCGTGGGGAGCTAAGAGCATACAGGCCTGCGAGTCCACAGCAAACTTGGGAGCAGTGAAGTGATGGCGTATCGCCTTCTCCTTAAGAAGAGCATTGTAACCCTGTGCAAAAAGAGAGGGATACCCATTGGAAAGCTCACTAAAGCCCAGTTAATCACGCGGCTGGAGGAGGATGACCATTCCAGGGAGCAGATTCCGGACCCCAATGGGGCTACAGCAGGATCTGGGAGCAGCTGGAGTGATAGCCTGGCATCCCCAAGAGTCTGGTCCCCAACCAGACGGGGGTCTTCACGATCGGGTTCCCCAGCAGGGGATCGGAGACGGATGGGACTGGAGCTGAGTCCGAGAGAGCAAGAGGACGGTGAGAGACAGCAAGAGCCCGAGAAAGACCTACAGAAGAAGCAGCAGCGTGAACTTGCGGTGGTGGAACTGAGAGGCATAGGGGACTGGCCAGGGGTAAGTGGGGACAGATCCCGGGGTGCCAGCTCCGCAGGGAACCTCGATCCTAAATTGCTGCCCCTGGTTAAGGAGGGTGGGGATGTGGAGGCCCACCTCACTGCCTTGGAGCAGGCTGGTGATTGGAACCAGGGAGACCCTGCGGAAAAGCCCCGGGATCTAACCCCCTTGCTGGGTCCCAAGGCCATAAACTCCACCAGCCAGAAGGGTGGGGTGGTGGACGGATTTCCACTCCTGGCCCTGGACTCAAGCCCTATGGACCCCCAGTGGAAGCGGAGGCTGATGGTCAATGGAGAGACATTCGGGGGGTGGCAAGACCCCGGGACAGAGAGAATTGTGGTCAGGCCCCGGGTGGTGCACCCCCACCAGCTGCTGGGGGGCTGTGTGACCTGGGTGAGGGTCCCAGGGACGGACCCATTCGCCCTGCCTATGGCCCAGATCCCTGTGCAGACCCAGGAGGGGTCGGGCTGGCTGGTGGTTGGGGGTCTCCAGGATATCAGCGGTGAGGTGCTGTTGCGGGGTGACTGTGTATCTTTGGGACAGGATCCAGGCCCTGTAACGGCCAAGGATTTGAATTTGAACTCAGGAAACCAATTGGCTAAGAGGGAAATGGTCAGTGAAAATGCAAATGACCTGGCTGGCAGGGGGGAGGAGCTGCCAGGCCCCGGTTACCTGCCTGCCTGTAACCAGACCCCTAGGGCGGGGTGGGTCAGAGAGATGCTCCCCACCCCCCTGCACACTGGAGAGGTGGCTCACGCTGGCTCTGATGCTGTGACCAAAGCAGCGAGCTCGCTGCCTGGCCCCACAGGGACAGCCAGGGCAGCGCTGAGCCCGGGGGGAGCAGAGACCCCAGCTGAGTGGGGGAACACACAGGCAGGGCAGGACGGCTGCCAACCAGGCTTGCCTGGTCCAGAGGTGCTGCCGGGAAGTGATTCCACGGCAGGGAGGGAGCCACCAGGGACGGGGCTCAGTGGGGCGGTGACCCCAGGCCTGGCCAGTGAGCTGCAGAGGGATCCCGCTTTGGAGAAGCTAAGGGAACTTGCTGGCCACAGCGCTGCAAACCCCCTTGGGGAAGACTGCAGAGACAGATCCCTGTGGGAGAAGGGATTCCTGTGCCGGGAATGGGCTTCCCAAGGGGAAGTAGAACTGCGGGGAATCAGGAGGCAGCCGGTGGGGCACCCGAAGTATCATCACCGGCTATTATACCTGGTCCAGGGTAAGGGAGAAGATCCCTGGAGGTCCCTGCCCCTCAGGGAGGAACCTTTCCAGAAGGTGGCTATGAATGGGGTGGGCCCCCTCAGCAGGGCAACCCAGTCGGGGAAGAAGTACATTCGGGTGGTGGTAGATTTTGCCACCCGCTACCCCGAGGCGGTACCTTTATCCTCCATTGAAGCAGACACCGTGGCGGATGCGCTGCTGACCATTTTCAGCCGAGTGGGGTTCCCCAAGGAAGTCCTGACAGACCAAGGGTCCAACTTCATGTCGGCCCTGCTCCGGTGCTTGTGGGAGAAATGTGGGGTCCGGCACAGTTGGGCCTCAGCATATCATCCCCAGTGCAATGGGCTGGTGGAGAGAGTTCAGGAGACCATGAGGCTGATGCTGAAGACTTGCATCAATCAGCATCCACAGGACTGGGACAAGTACCTGCCCCACCGATGGCACAAGGAAGTGCCCCAGGAATCACCAGGGGGCTTCCCTTTCAAGCTGTGGTATGGGAGGAGAGTAAGGGGACCCCTAGAACCGGTAAGGGACAATTGTGAGGAGAATGGGGAAGACCCCCTGATGGATCTCTCCCCTGAGATGGGAGCCCATCCTTCCATCAGGTGTCCCCCATTCAGAGTAACTGGGAAAAGAGCCCAGAACCTGGAGAGAGAGGCCAAGGACAGGCTGGCTTTAGAGGTGAACCAGTCATTCAACAGCCCAGGGCTGGCCAAGGCGGAGGCGATCAGAGATTGGCCTGTTCCCCAGACCAAGAAACAGGGCCAGGCCTTTAGCGGGATGGCGGGGTCCCACCAGAGGTTTGTACCCCCCTTTAGCTCCCTAGCTGCCCCCATCACAGAGCTAGGTAAGAAGAGGAAGCCAGACGAGGCAGTCTGGACCGAGCAGGGCCAGAGGGCTCTCTGTGCGCTGAAGGAGGCTCTAATCCAGGGCCCAATAGATCGAGTAAACCCAGACGGGGCCAAGCCCTGTACAGTGTTCACCAAAGCCTCAGACACAGGGCTGGGCGTGGTGCTGATGCAGGCCTATGCGAAGCGGGGGAGACGCTCCATCGGGTATCTGAGCAAGGAGCTGCTGCCCTGGAGGCAGAACGGTCCGGCCATAGAGAGGGAATGCCTGGCCATGGGGCAGGCCCTTAAGAAGCAGCAGCCAGATCTATTTGGGTGGCGCTTTACGGTGTATATTCACCACTTCGCCCCGACGTGGCTGCATCCAGGAAAAGGGGCCGATGCCGAGCGGCTGGTGACACAGACACGTGGTCAGAGAGGGGACCAGATCAAGAGGGAGGCTCTTAACCAAGAGAGCCCGAACTACAGCCCTCCAGACTGGAGCGCTGGGAAAAGACCTGATCTCAGCTTGAACCCCAGGGGTTTTGGGATGGGAAAAGGGCACGGGCCGCCTAAACCTTCCCACATGCGGCCTGCGGGTGCCATCCAGCCCACCCAACCTAAGGGAGCCCGTGGAACTGGAACGGCCTGGTGTGACCAGGTTCGAACTTCCCCGGGTCACTGGCTAAAGTGACCCCGCTCAGTTCGGTCTCGGAGGGGGGAGAGATGTGACGGAGTAGAGAGCGAGATGGATCTGACCTGAGGGAAAGGCTGCATTGGAAATGTGAGACTTTACCTGAGGCTGTAACATGAGCCAGGACGGGGGTTGGGAGGTGACACCTTTGGCTGGGAGTTTGTGTGCTGGCTTGGGAGAGGAAGGGAGGGGGGCAGACAGGGTCTGGCCTCCCTGGCCCATGTGGAGCTGCGGGGCGAAATGCAGGGAGCCCCAGGCTGGGGTCTAAGCTCCCTGCCCCCCGGAAGGACCCGACTGAGGGGTCCTGGATGTACTGACAAGCTCTGGTTGGACTGTGTTCCTGGCATCTCTAATAAACCTTCTGTTCTACTGGCTGGCTGAGACTCCCAGTGAATCCGGGGAAGAGGGGTGCAGGGCCGGACTCCCCTATACTCCGTGACAGTCAGGCAAATGTGATAACCACTACACGGCAGAAACTCTGTCACAGGGCTTTGCCCCTCCCCTCAAATTCCATCCGCTTGGCTGGCGCTCGCCCTGTCACACCCCAATGGGCGAAGCTGGAGAAAGTGGTGGCAGCCCTTTGATGGGTCGGCTGGTAGAACAAAGAACTGGAGCCGGCTCCCAGGAAGTCATCCTTACCTCGCCCTTGTGACTCCAGCTGGAAGGAGAGCTTCTTTCCTTCCCCTTGCCGAGAAAGAGCAAGAGAAGGAATAAAGCTCACATGGGCCCACTGGGTACACCAGCCCACGCTGCTTTTCCCTGCTGGGGAGTGTGAAATAAGGGACTCATGGCAGGTAAAGCCACTGCTGCACTTCCAGAAAACAGCCCAGCCCTGCGCCCACAGAGCAGGCTAAAGCCTGGGGGTGAACTAAGGATCTCTAAATATTCAGTCTAATGCTCTCCTGACTGAGCTACTTCAGCACCTACAAGGGACCTCTTTAGGCTGCTGCTTCTCTGTCTGGGATGTTTCTGTCAGTCCTGGCACACAAGAAGGACGTCATTGCGGCAATTCTTGCCGGCCTTACTCAGCCCTGTGAAGTGTTACCCTGGACTCAGCTCTCCATTGGTCTGTCTGCTTTGGGGCAGGGACCATAACACGTCCTGCTGCATTCGTTATTTCAAAGGGTGGTTTAGGATTTTCAGTCTCAGACTGAAGTAGATGACCCGACAAACACAGTGTCCGTCTTGTCTAAAGAAGTGGCTTGGAGAGACTTTTCCCATATGACCACGTGGCCTAATGGATCAGGCGTCTGACTTCGAATCAGAAGATTGAGGGTTCGAGTCCCTTTGTGCTTGTGCAGTTTTCTCTTTGTGCTGAAAGTCCTGCTCCCTTCAGGGCTGGAGCCTCTTCTTGGCGGCTCAGGCCAATGCTCTGGGTTCAGCAATAGCCCTGGGAAGAAGGTTGTCAGGGTTCGCTCTGAACTCTAGTGTATAGATGTGGGGACCTGTATGAAACAGCCCCTCAGGTTATTTTTACCAGTTTAGGATAAAAACGTCCCCCAGGCACGTTTTTGTCCTTGAACGATACGCTGCCACCACCAAGTGATTTAACAAACATTCAGGGTGGGTGTAACGAAGTGGGACTGTTCCTAATGTTTCCTCTGAATACTGAGTGGGTGCCTCAGTTTCCCCTATGCCTCAGTTTCCCCCTTATCTTTCTTAAGTCTCTAGGTGGTGGAATAAGGGGTGTGATTGTTGCAAAGCCCTAGAGGGCCAGTGTGATGACACAGAATGGCCGACACGCTGTCTCCTGGCAACTGCTGGCCTGGGCCCCTCCCCTGCAAAGGTGCCGGCTGAAAGGGTTGGGGAACAAAGGGATCAGTGATCTCCTGGCCCAGTAAAGAGACAAAGGCAGAGGAGGGGCTGGAGAGTTTGGAGCTGGCTGGGCACATGGAGGGAGGTCCAGATGGGCTCTGGCCTCCCCACCCCCCAAGATGGACCTGACTGAGGGGTCCTGTTCTCTGTACCTACAAGCTCTGGTTTAGACCCTGTTCCTGTTGTGTAATAAACCTTCTGTTTTACTGGCTGGCTGACAGTCACGTCTGACTGCGGAGTTCGGGGGGCAGGGCCCTCTGGCTTCCCCACGAGCCCTGCTGGGTGAAGAAGGGGATGCTGAATGCTCCAGGGTCAGACCCAGGAAGGTTGAAGCTGGGGAAGCTTCTTGCCCTGGAGACAGTCGGCTCAGCGAGGAGGCTCCTCCAGAGTCCTGACTGGCTTCGTAGGGAGCAGTTCCAGAGAATCGCCCGACAGGGGCATCCACAGAGCAGTGACTGGGGAGCTCAGGGCTGGGATAGAAGGGGGTGCGGGTCGGGAGTGAGGGGCACCGGCAGAGCAGTGACTGGGGAGCTCAGCCCCTCACAGCCCCTCCCCCTCACACTGACACCGCCATGGACCCTCCCCCTCACAGCCCCTCCCCCTCACACCGACACCCCCATGGATCCTCACCCTTACAGCCCCTCCCCCTCACAGAGACACACCCATGGACCCTCCCCCTCACAGCCCCTCCCCCTCACACTGCACCCCCATGGACCCTCCCCCTCACAGCCCCTCCCGTCACAGCCCCTCCCTTCACACACGCAGGGACTTGTTCGCTGGGCTCTGACATTACAAACCCAGGGGGGAGATTTCTGAGGATTTACTCCCTGAGCCCCTCCCCCTCTCACCGCTCCCCTGAGTGCAGAGGGGCTGGGCTCAGGCAGCCAGTTTCACCCAGGGATTTCCCAGCCCAGGCCCCCGAGTCTCCTCTGCCCGTATCTACCAGTGACACTGCGCGTGGGCGGCGGGTACAAGGGGCTCGGGGAGGCTGAACCTCCCCCAACGGGGCAAGAAATGCTGGTGTGACGCACCCCCCTTGGAGGGGGGCTGGGCGCTGCCTTGGGACAGAGCCTCCCGAGGAGTGGGGGAGCCACCGGCACTCAGACCTCACGCACAGGCCTGGCTCTCGCCTTCAGCCCAGGCAGCCAGAGGGGCCGGGGAGCTCCCTGGCAGTCCCACACCTCAGCCACCTCTTGCCTCGTGGCCTTGGCTCCTGGCGCTCTGCTGGTCGCCCCCTCGCTTGGAGGCCCAGAGCAAAAAGAAACAAGCACCTGCCTAGCCGAGGATGGTTTCGATCCATCGACCTCTGGGTTATGGGCCCAGTACACTGCCGCTGCGCCACTCTGCTGGGTCTCTGCCTCCAGCATCCAGCGCCCAGCCTCCAGCATCCACACTAGCGCCTTGCGAACGCTCAGCCACAATGCCCCAGATGGGCAAACGCTGTGGGCTCCTGAAGCCTCTGCCCCCCTATGGATCTGGGCTTTTGTTCTTCCCTTGCTCTTTCTCAGCAAGGGGAAGGAAAGAAGCTCTCCTTCAAGCTGGAGTCACAAGGGCGAGGTAAGGATGACTTCCTGGGAGCTGGCTCCAGTTCTTTGTTCTACCAGCCGACCCATCGAAGAGCTGCCACCACTTTCTCCAGGTTCGCCCAGCGGTGTGTGCCAGGGCGAGCGCCAGCCAAGCGGATGGAGTTTGAAGGGAAGGGGCAGAGTCCTGTGACAGAGTTTCTGTGGTGTAGTGGTTATCACGTTTGCCTAATACGCAAAAGGCCCCTGGTTCGAAACCAGGCAGGAACATGAGGGCTTCCTTTTCCCTAGCTGTCCGGCAAGACACTCCTCAATCTGCCACTGGCCTGTCCTTGGGATAACCCCAACCCTGCAGGAGAGAGGGTGGGGAAATGAGCTGAGAAAGCACCTTAGCGTCAGCCGGGGAAAACTGCAGGATCTCGGCCAGTCACCTCTTGGAGCCTTGTGGCTTGGCCTCCTCTGCCCTTGGAGGTTGGCCTACAGAGCCCAGCTCTTCCCACTTGCCAAAGGAGGAAGTGAGGGGGGAATGGGGCAAAAGAGGAAGGTCGTGCTGAGGAAGGCAGGGCAGAAGCTAAGCGGCTCAGTGGGGTTAGTCGAGCGCCACCGTTCGTTCTGCCAAAGGCTGGGGAGATGCTGTTGGCTGCTGGGAGGTAGAATCCTGTGCCTGCCCCTCGGCTTCCCAGGGGTGGCTACTTGCAGCCCAGGAGAAGCAGCGGGGATCTGGGTGGGAGGAAAAGTAGCAATGGGGAGTCCCAGTGGGCTCCTTTCTGGCAAGATGTTTTTGTGTGTCAGGCTTGGGAGTTGCCTGCGAGCCGTGGGTGGACTTGTTCCCGTGGGAACCGCTGCTCCTGTCTCCCCGACCTGGGGGCACCAGTGACAGCTTGTGAGGGGGCAGGTGCTGGCTTGAGTGACGGGGATCCAGGCAGCCCCAGCCTGCTCCTCCGGGGCCAAGGCCACTGCTAGTCTCCTGCCTTGTGACATCAGGATTTCAATCTCCCCAGCATGAGCTGTGGCACGTGTATTAACCCTTCTTGGGGGGCCTGGTCGCTGCCCAAGTAGCTCAGTGGGGAGTGGATGAGATTGAAGATCTGAAGGTTTCTGGCTGGGTGCCAGGCTCTAGCTCACCCCTTCCCCCTGGGCCTGTCGTGCTGGGCTTTCTCCTGGGTGTGCAGCTGTGCCCTGAACTCACGAGTTTCCCTCGTTTCAGAGGCAACACGTGCAGAGGGCGGGATGTGGGGCCATGTGCCCCACCTGGGTTAGCATCCCTGCTACAGCATGGGGTGCAGAGTTGGCGCTAGGGATGGGAGCAGCGCGTGGAGACGCACCCGCCAGGGGACGCAGGGACATGCGGCCACTTCTGGGAGCAGCGCGGCATGGAGGGAGGGAGGCAGAGTGGGCAGGGAGCCACCTTAGCGCTGCTGGGACATCTCTGCACACCCGTTTGGGGGGAGGGGAATTAACTATTTTGACCGTTGGGCAGCAGAAACTGTCTCTGAAACTCTAAGTCCTGGTATTAAGGGCCTGGCTACTGAAGGAACAGCACAGCAGTGACAATGTGCAGGCGCGGCTAAACCTTTCAACCAACCACAAGTGAAAATGAATCAACTAATTTCAGGAGACGATATGAAGGCAAGGAAAAAACCATTTTGTAAAGAAATTATTTGTCCTGCTTAGCAGAGTTACATAGAAACTGCCATAACAATTCACGAGAGAACATTAAAAAACAAAGAGAGAGAAAGTTGCCTAAACTTATTAGTAATAAACATCTAATGGGCATTTCCCTCAGAGTATAATATAACAATAGGGAAGTGGCAATGTGTCCAATTGCTAAAACAAATTCCCTGTTAGGACCAGTCCCAATCCGGGGTCAGTGACTCTGCATCCGAACTGAGGTACATGTTATTCAAAACAGTCTTGTTCCAAGTCCAGTCACCCCTATTGAATGAAGACACAGCCATATTCGATGCATTGGTTACTGTCTGTTCAGCAGGTTATTTCCTACTTATTCATAACTACTGAAGCTGCTCTAAGCGGATGGGAGAGAGCTGTCCCATTTGTGTAGTTAACCCACCTCCCCGAGAGGCGGGAGCTATGTCAGCGGGAGAAGCTATGTCGGTGGGTGTGCAAGCTGTTCTGCTTACACTTATATATAATGTTTAATCAACTGCCCACAACATGGGGGTATAACTCAGTGGTAGAGTGTTTGACTGCAGATCAAATGGTCCTTGGTTCCCATCCAAGTGCACCCTTTGAAACCTGATCCTTCAACAAAAAATGTTGCATATTGTGACGGGTTGGGGCCACAGAGACCTGCTTGGTGCTGCCACCTGGTGTGCCAAGGCTACTTCTGCCCCTGCTTCCAGGCCTTTTCCAGCTTGGGACTCCCGAATCCTGTCTGTTTTGAGCCAGATTCCACTGATCTGCTACAAACACAGACCCAGGTCCGAACCAAGTCCACTCACCACTGTAAGGCCCCTGGAAGCGCTCTTGCCTTTGACACCCAGCTGCTCAACTCCAAGGAGGTTCAAACCCTTAATAAATCCGTTTTACCCTGTATAAAGCTTATGCAGGGTAAACTCATAAATAGTTCGCCTTCTATTTCAAAGATAGAAAGATATGCACAGCTGTTTGCCTTCCCACAGGTAACACGTACTCCAGGAAACTTAATAAGTAAAAAGTGATTTTAATAAGTACAGCAAGTAGGATTTAAGTGATGTCAAGTAATGACAGACAGAACAAAGTGAATTACTGAATAAAATAAAATAGAACACGCAGTTCTATGTCTAATCACCCTGTGTACAGATAAACCCCTCACTAGGTCCAGTAAACAGGCTATCTTCCTTCTAGCCTGGGTCCAGCAATCACTCACCCCCCTAATGTCTTTGTCCTTTGTTCAGTCTCTTTCAGGTCTCCTTGGGGGGTGGAGCGCTTCTTCCTTTAGCCAGCTGAAGACAAAATGGAGGGGTTTCCTCGGGGTTTAAATAGATTTTCTCCTCTGGGTGGACACCCCTCCCTCTCCCTGTGTAGCATCCAGTTACCAAATGGAGTTGGGGTCACATGGACCAGTCACATGCACAACTCAGTTCCAGACCAGCCACATTCCTGGCAAAGTTCAGATGTGGATTGGTGACTGCAAGTTCTATTGTCTGTTAAGTGCTTCTTGACTGGGCACTTAACCTGCACATTCCTTTCTCAAGAAATACAACCGATATTCATAACTCCAACTACAACAATGATACATGCATACAAACAGGAGGAATACATTCAATAGGTCATAACTTTCACAGAGATATGTTACATGGCACATGTAGCATAAAACATATTCTAGTTACATATATACATTTATAAGCATCTCCCCATAAAGTTTTATGGGGAACACCGTCACACATATCCATTGCCATTCTGTTCAGGATACCCCTGAATGGGGATGCCTTAAATGGATGGAAACACTCAACGTTTTCCTGTGCAAATGCATAAAAACCTAGCAAACACGTCCCTCAGTGCATCTATACTGTGATAAAAGCCCTGCGGCCCGGCTGGCCTGGATCGTCTGACTTGGACGTCTCGGTCTCAGGTTGTGGGGCTAAAAGCTGCAGTGTGGACATTGGGCTCAGGCTGGAGCCTGGCCTCGGAGACCCTCACCCCTCGTGGGATCTCAGAGGCTGGGCTCAAGCCCAAGCGTCTACACTGTAATTTTATAGCCCTGCAGCACAAGCCCCACAAGCCTGGATCAGCTGAGCCAGGGCTTGAGAACAGTGAATTGGGTGTGTTAATGGCAGTGTAGACGTAACGCTAGGCTATGTCCACACTGCAATGAACACCCAGGGCTGCCCCGTGCCAGCTCAGGCTCCCAGGGCTTGGGCTGTGGGGTGGTAAATTTGCTGTGTAGACATCTCGGCTCAGGCTCAGTGCAATAGCTACCCACAGTGCACTGCTCTTTGGGGCGTTTCAAGGGCTGCTGGCGTGGATGCGCTCTGGTGACACAAGCAGCATAGTGTGGACATGCAACAGCAGTTTAATTATAACACTTTAACTAAAGTGGCATAACTCAGCAGTGTGGACACAGCCTGAGAGTGAGACGAGAGAAGACCTAGCTCCGCTTGACACCAAGGATGCTCAGGTACTGAAACTAAAGAACCACAAGTTCCTCCGTAGTTGACAGGATTTGAACCTGCACAGGGAGATCCCAATGGAGTTCAAATCCATCACCTTAACCACTCAGCCACAACTACTTGACTGACACAGGTATCTCATGCCACATCTACTTCTGTTCTCATTGAGTGATCATTTCCCATTGTTTGCTCACACCAGCTTCCACAACAGACGCACTGCTGTGCAGTTGTGTAAGTGTGTCCGTGACTGAACAGCAAGAATTTCTGCTCATTTCCCTTCTGGCTGGAGCATGATGAGAGTGCGTTTGTGGTTAATGAGGTTGCTGTAGATTTTTGTCCATTTCCTGCCTTGATAATTCAGACAGTCCCTTTCCCATCATATCCCCAGTAGATCAGTGATTGCAATAGCAGGGGGCAGGTTTTCTCTGGGGTACTGAGCTTTGCCAGGGGGTTGGTGGCTCCTTTCTTTCCTCACCCACTAGTAACCTCAGCTTTTTATTCCATCCCTGCTCATTTTTAAGTAGTAATATCCCAAGGCCATCTTCCTTGACTTAAAGTGGCAGGAGAGTTGTTATTATTATAAATCATATTCATTACCTTTGTGCCTAAGGACCAAGTAAGAAGTGGGTCCCCATTGTGCTAGGCAAGGTACAAACCCAGAATAGTAGAAGGCCCATGCCCTGAAGAATTTACAATCTAAATAGACAAGACAGACACAGAATGGGGGAAGAGGTAGAACCCACCAGCAGAGTGAACTATGTGGAGGCAGAGTGACAGATCTCTTGAAACTATTGTATTTAATGTTATGACTAGGGCCAGTGTTTTCTGGAAATTGCCGCTTTTACTGCATTTTTTTCTGGAATTACTCTTCATTTCTGGAATCACCCTTCATATCCGGAATTGCTGAACAGAGGGTGGGTGGGGCATGTAGGGTCACAACCCCCCAGATTTCTGCCCAGAGACACCCAACTCATCCCCAGGGTGCGGGGCAGAGGTGATGTGTGGGCAGGGCACACAGGGTCACGCCGCCCCGAGATTTCTGCCTGGGGACACCTGACTCCTCCCCAGGGCACAGGGCAGAGGCTGGGGACTGGCTGCGGTTGAGACTTGCTGCTAATTTCCTCCCTCCTCATGCACGTCTGGGTTCAGCAAAACCACTGTGCAGCTTCCCCTGGGCAGGTAGGGGAACCCTGCCCAGGGGAACCTTGAAAGGGGGACGCCAGGCTCCCACATCATGCTGCAGAGCAGACGGCGCTCGCAGCTGCTCTCGGCTGCGTCCACAGCCCCTCTCCCCTGCTCATCTCCCCTGCACACAGTGGGTTCATGCCCCGTCTCCCCAGCACACAGCCGGCTCTAGGGTCTCAATGCCCAGTGTCTGGGCCCCACCTCCCCCACACGGCTGGCTCCTGTCCCCTCCCCCCAATGCACTTTCAGGCTGTAAAGGATTATATATTGCTCCTGTTTGTCAATTACTCTGTTTTCATTGCCAGCAAACACTGGCCCTAGTTTTGACTGTTATCTGTATCTTTGAGCCAGCCCTTGAGAGCATGAATACTTCACAGACTATGATGCTGAAATGGGCCAGATGATACCGGGCAGGGCTGAGGGATGGGTTTCCTGTGCAATCTGGTGTCACTAAGGGGTAATGAATGCCAGATCTCAAGGCTGGTTATGCAGATCTCCAGCTTTTGAAGCTTTGTCCCACGCAGAAAGGGGCAGTGACTGATTTCACCTCTTTCAGGAGACTGAAGACAGACTTTTTGGGGAGAAACAGTTGAGTTTGAATGGACTTAGAGGGGTCTTTTGGGCCTACAAACTGACATGACCTGTAATCTAAAAGAGGGAAGGTTTTAAGGAAGGTTTTAATACACTTTGGAAACGATCAGGGTTTCCCAAGCGGACTGATGAGGGGACGATGGTAAATACGCATTTAGATGCTTTTCTTGTTTTGTATCTTTTCCCCATAAGGCACACGGACACAGTCATGGATCCATAGGATCTGTGCAATGCCCTGGCTTTTAACCAGTCCTTGGGAGGTGCCCCTTGAGTGCACTAGACCCTCCAAGAGTTCCCACTCTGTCCCTCTGTGCTCAGGATATTGGGGTTCAGCTTCTGCAGGAAACCAGGACTGAAAAAGTCAATAACGGCAGAATTTGGAATTTCAGAAGAGCACAAGCCAAACTGGTGAGTCAATGACATGGAAATGCAGACGTGCTGCGAGACTAAATCCCTTTGAACTGCTAGAGGGTTTCCTGAATCTGCTGTCACTGTAAAAAGTTGTCCCAAGGGGATATGCTGTGGCCATTGAACCAGAACAATACCCTTGAATTTGAGATTGAGCCCGACCTCTCAGACAATGTGTGTTGTGCATTTTTCTTCCATTCTGCAGATGTTCTTCTTGGAAGTTTTGCCATTGGATTCCAAAGTGTTGGGTCACAAAACATTAATATTTTAAAGTGCCCTAAAATCCACACGCATGCTCTTGCCCAAGCCCTACTGAAAAGTTTTGCCAGGGTAGTTCTGTCAGTTAGGGATGTGAAAAATCAACGTAGCTATGCCAGCAAAAGCTCATGGGTAGGCACGATTATAGTGGCAAAGGAAAAAAGCCATTGAAAAAAAATCAAGGTAATTAAATACCCACACTCGATAAATGCAGAGTTTAAAATACCCAGTGTTGACTCCTGTCCTTCCAGCATGTGGATGGGAGCTAAACTTAAACCTCTGATAACTGTGAAATGAAGAGTTACAGTACCTGCCACGCCTGCAACATAACCTTGCCTCTGCCTCTTCCCTAGCCCTGGAGTTGGCACTAGCACTGGAAATGGCTCAGTAAGGCGGAAGCAAAGGTTTACAAACTACCGAGAGAAGCAGCAGATTCTCCATCTCAGGACGTCTTTGAGTCAAGACTGGATGACCTTCTGAAACATGCCTTAGTCAAACACAAGGTTTTCAGCTCAATACGGCAGTAACTGGATGAAATTCTGTGGCCTGTGTTATACAAGAGGTCAGACTAGACGACCCAATAGTCCTTTCTGGGATAAAAACCTATAAATCTATCACAGATATAAAGAAGGTCTAAGAACGTGCTACTGTTTGTGT
This sequence comes from Chelydra serpentina, assembly GCA_037349315.1. Lineage (NCBI taxonomy): Eukaryota > Metazoa > Chordata > Testudines > Chelydridae > Chelydra > Chelydra serpentina. Next base: position 107,584 of record JBAIAC010000205.1, read on the forward strand.
TGTGTTCCACAGATGGGAATACCAGCATTTCTCTGCATACCCTCCAGCTGTGTGCGCTGTGTCATCGGCAGCTAGAATTCGATGCTGGATGGATTCCTTGGAGCAGCTTGGCAGAGCTGTGACTGGGATATGAAGAGAGATGCGTGTGGAACTTGGGGGACCAAGTATCCCTCATTTCCGTGCTGAGTGTTGTAGGTTGTATCGGTGAAGGTGCACAAGCGTGTGTACTTGTCACAGAGATTGTCAGCAGTCTGGTGGCATATGCGCTAGTTGTCTCCGGGATTCAGCGAGGGCTCAGTGAAGGGAATGACTCCGAAGGAATCCGCGGGGTGAGGAAAAGGGAGTTGTCATGTTGCTAGTCTGAGCCGGTCTGTGTGGAGTCAGAGTTTCAGTGCAGGCCAGGTGCCGGACGCGTCTGTTCCCTACACGGGACATAGATCCAAGTTTGGCCTTAGCACAGAGCAGATGTTGGCCTCTGCGCTGTGCTGCTCCTGGGCTCGGTTCCCACCTTGTTCTGTGGCAGGGGAGAGCCGAGCGCTAGTGTGTGTGTCACTCGCACGTCAGGGTGATGCTGAAACAGGGCAGAGTTAAGGTTGCATTGTGGGGTGTTGTGAACCTTCTCTCTTCTCTTCCCCTTCCAAGAACCGAGGGGACGGGAATCCTTACCCAGCGAGGTCACATTCCCATAGTTCTCCTGCATGACGGCTCTGTAGAGGGCTCTCTGAGCGGGGTCCAGCAGAGCCCCCTCTTCCCTGGTGAAATACACAGCCACCTCCTCGAAGGTCACCGGCCCCTGAAAGAGCAAGAGTCCAACACTCAGTACCTGCTGCCCCACTCACAGCCCCACTATTCGTGGAGGAGAGGAGCCAATCAAAGGGAAGCTCTGGGTGGCTCACAGTCAGGAGTCCCACTCCCACCCCACTCAGAGCATCCAGAAAACACCAGGGGGAGGGGACGAAGAGAGAGCCCCTTGTCTCTCCCAGCAGATCCATCACACACCTACTAGCGTGAGACTGATATGGGAGATGGAGGCCCGAGCAGAGTGCAGGGAGAGCTCGCTGGGAGAAAGCTCAACACTGTTCTCATTGTGAGGAGCTGGACAGGGCCAGCCTTGGTGGTGGGCGGACTAGGCGACGGTCCAGGGGCACATTGCTGAGGGGGTGCCTCTAGCAGGGGTGTCCTGTCTCTCCTCTCCCCACTGCCCTGCCCCCTCCCCCCACTGGGAGCTGCCCCTGGCCAAGCTGCTCCCAGGAGCCACCTGTGTGCTGTGCAGGGGGGGTTGCTGATGTCGGGGTGGGCCCATCCTCCTGCCCCTGTACCCAGTCTCTGCTGAGCTGAGGGGTGGGGGGACAAGAGTCTGCGCTGCTGCCTCTGGGTCAGGAGTGGGAGCTGCTGGCCGCTGCTGCTGTCTGAACGAGCCTTCAGACTAGTGAGTGCTGCTGTGTGTAAAGTGACAGTGTGCTGTGTCTCACACTCCTCCCCGCCACACACACACACACTGTATCTCACACACACAATGTGTCTCTTTCACACTCTCCCCACACACACACTCACCCCACAAGAGACACTTCAATTATTGTTATTACTTCTTGGGACTTCCGGTCTAATTAGCTGGAAGATTCATTTTCAATTTAAAAAATTCTGTAAAGGAACCTCTGTTTCCAAATGTGCGTCAATGCTAGTGAGGTCTAATCAGAACCACATTCTAAAAAGGGGGTGCCCAGAGCGGGAAAATTAAGCTCTCTATGGAATACTCCAGCAGGAATCATCCCTCTACTGATGATCAAGCCATGAGAGACTCATCAGACCCTACCACTCTTGTTAAGGATGGGAGTAGAACTAGATTTGTAACTTTTGCATAGGGCTTTATAGAATTTCTCTATGCTTGGGGATTCAGAACTTGAATTGTAACTTTCATAAAATGGGTCAAACAGACTAGACCTTGTACGTGTGAATGTCTGTGTGGTCACTGCCCTTGGTCTGTGTGTGTTCCTGGACTATACATGTGAAGCGAGTAGCCGAGCTGACTTTCACTCTGTTAAGTTTGGAACTGTAGCCAGCAGAGGCGGACCCAGGGCGGTGTAATACCACATTACAACATGCACTTTAAATAAAAGAAAAGGCTGCACAGTACACCACATACCAGGCCACCCTTACCTCTGCGCTGCTGCTGGCGGTGGCTTTGCCTTCAGAGCTGGGCACTTGGTCGGCAGCCACTGCTATCAGGCCGCCCTGCCAGGGCTTAATTTGTGCTGGGGCTGAGCTCCGGCCGCTCTTTCAATACAAAGTAAGCACCGGAGGGAGGCATCGGGGCCTGGAGGGGATGGTGGGGAGCTCATGAGGGCCAGGGGTGATGGGGGGGGGGGGGGGGAGGGCACCAAAATACAAGTTTGCCCAGGGTGCCATTTTCTCCAAGGCCAGCCCTGGAGCTGGATACGGCGGGATGGGGCAAATCCCCTAAGGCAGGAGTCCCTGGACCTCTGGGGAGCTGTAAGCAGGTTTCAGGGGGTCCTCCAAGCAGGGCCAGTGTTAGACTCGCTTGGGCCTGAGGCAGAAAGATGAAACCTCCTGCATGGGGCTGAAGGAAAATGATTTTACCTAGGGTGCAGTAATACATCTGTCTGGGCAGATTAGAGATCTGGAAATCTCTCTCCAAACTCTTCTCTCCCATGGCTCCTTTCAGTCTCTCTTTCTCCTTTTCCCTGTCCCCTCTCCCTGCCCGTCTGGTAGGAAAGTCCCATTCCTGGGTTGTTTGCTTCCCCATGGCTGGATTTGCTCCTGCAATTGCTAATGGGACGAGAAATGAGGGGAGAGGGTCTGTTTGAGTAGAGTCATTTTAAGGCCAGACCCCAGCATTTCCCCCTCATTTCTTCCAGTTACCTGGAATCTCTGGCTCAGAATTTAGTATTAACAGGGCTCAGGGCTGCCCTAGGGGGCTGGTGCCAGCTGGAGAAAGTCATCACGTGGGTTGGGCAGAGAAGAAGGTTTAATTAAGGTCACTTCCCAGCACAGACCCCGCTGGGGGAGCAGCAGCTGCTAAGCCTGGTCGCCCAGATCACAACGGAGGCTGCAGCGTCTGACCCAGGAAGCTGAACCCCAATATCCTGAGCAGAGAGGGACAGGGCGTTGGAGCAGCCTTCCCTCCTTGAGCTCTCTGGGGGGAGCAGCTAATGAGAGCCCCTCCTCACAGGGGGAATTGCTGATCTCATTTGCCCCACTGTCCATCTGGAGTCACTCCTCGTGTCCCGGCAGTGACTCTGGATTAACAGTGGTGTCCGTGACACCAGGTTTCAGGAAGAACGAGTCCAGAGCGCTGTGGGAGAGACCGTTGTGGGGCAGCGCGAACCCCCTTCCCCCCTCCCGCACCCCCAGATCTAGGACAAGGACTCGGGGAATGAATTTTCCCAATGGAACCGGACGTTTCCGCAGTTTTCCAGAGGGGAGAAAAGCAGAATCGGTGATGTCATATTCCCAGCCCCCAGCCAGGGGCCCCCGACCCCCCCCAGAGCCCAGACCCCCAGCCAGGGGCCCCAGACCCGCCCAGAGCCCAGACCCCCAGCTAGGGAGCCCCAGACCCCCCCCAGAGCCCAGAACCCCAGCCAGCGGCCCCCGACCCCCCCCCAGAGCCCAGACCCCCAGCCAGGGGCCCCAGACCCCCCCAGAGCCCAGACCCCCAGCCAGGGGCCCCAGACCCCCCCAGAGCCCAGACCCCCAGCCAGGGGCCCCAGACCCCCCCAGAGCCCAGACCCCCAGCCAGGGGCCCCCAGAGATTCCCTGGAACCGAGTCCCCAGAGTCCCTGGCCAGTGAACCCAGAGCCCCCCCGAGCTCCCCCCCCACAGTGAGAGCCGCCCATGGGGGGCGGGGGAGACACTGGGGTGCGGTGGGGGAGGGGCAGAGACCTGCTCAGGGAGGGGGGCACCCTGGGTGCGGCTCGTGGCTCTCTGGGGAGAAAGGGGGCAGGGCGGGGGGTCCCCAGGGCCGGGGGCAGCGGTAAATCCGAGGGGGTCTCAGCCCCCCCGTTTCTCTCCCCCCCTCCGGGGTCACCGGCTCTTCTCCCCCCGCCCCCGATCTGCGCATGCCCAGAGCCCGGAGACACAAACCGCTTCAACAGCTCCGGCCACACAGAGCCCCGCGCGCGTTCGCTACGTCACTTCCGCTCCAGGAGCGCCAGGAACTACATCTCCCAGCCTGACCCGGGAGCCGCTTCCGCCCTCCTCAGCCCAGGACAGGGAGAGGTTCAAGCAGCTGTTACTGCGGCATGCTCAGTGCGAGCCCCAGGGAGCCTGGAGAACACAGGCCAGAGCCTGGGGCGGGGCAGCTCCTGGGGGCGGGGCTCTGGCTCCATTGTGAGCCGGGGGCGGGGCAGCGCCTGGGGGCGGGGCTTTGGCACAGCCCGGGGGCGGGGCAGCTCCTGGGGGCGGGGCAGCTCCTGGGGGCGTGGCTCTGGCACAGGCCGGTAGCAGGGCAGCTCCTCGGGGCGTGGCTCAGGCTCCATTGTGAGCCGGGGGCGGGGCAGCTCCTGGGGGCGGCGCTCTGGCTCCATTGTGAGCCAGGGGCGGGTCAGCTCCTGGGGGCGGGGCTCTGGCACAGCCCGGGGGCGGGGCAGCTTCTGGGGGCGGGGCTCTGGCTCTATTGGGAGCCGGGGGCGGGGCATCTCCTCGGGGCGGGGCTCTGGCACAGCCCGGGGGCGGGGCAGCTTCTGGGGGCGGGGCTCTGGCTCCATTGGGAGCCGGGGGCGGGGCAGCTCCTGGGGGCAGGGCTCTGGCACAGGCCGGGAGCGGGGCAGCTCCTGGGGGCGGGGCTCTGGCATAGCCCGGGGGCGGGGCAGCTCCTGGGGGCGGGGCTCTGGCACAGCCCGGGGGCGGTGCTCTGGCTCCATTGTGAGCCAGGGGTGGGGCAGCTCCTGGGGGCGGGGCTCTGGCTCCATTGTGAGCCGGGGGCGGGGCAGCTCCTGCGGGCGTGGCTCTGGCACAGGCCGGTAGCAGGGCAGCTCCTGGGGGCGTGGCTCAGGCTCCATTGTGAGCCGGGGGCGGGGCAGCTCCTGGGGGCAGGGCTCTGGCACAGCCCGGGGGCGGGGCATCTCCTGGGGGCGGGGCTCTGGCTCCATTGGGAGCCGCGGGCGCGGCAGCTCCTGGGGGCGGGGCTCTGGCACAGAGCGGGGACAGGGCATCTCCTGGGGGTGGTGCTCTGGCTCCATTGTGAGCCAGGGGCGGGTCAGCTCCTGGGGGCGGGGCTCTGGCACAGAGCGGGGGCGGGTCAGCTCCTGGGGGCGGGGCTCTGGCTCCATGGGGAGCCGGGGGCGTGGCAGCTCCTGGTGGCGGGGCTCTGGCACAGCCCGGGGGCGGGGCAGCTCCTGGGGGCGGGGCTCTGGCTCTATTGGGATCCGGGGGCGGGGCAGCTCCTGGGGGCGGGGCTCAGGCTCCATTGTGAGGCGGGGGCGGGGCACCGCCTGGGGGCGGGGCTCTGGCACAGCCCGGGGGCGGGGCAGCTCCTGGGGGCGGGGCTCTGGCACAGAGCGGGGACGTGGCAGCTCCTGGGGGTGGGGCTCTGGCATAGCCCGGGGGCGGGGCAGCTCCTGCGGACGGGACTCTGGCACAGCCCGGGGGCGGGGCATCTCCTGGGGGCGGTGCTCTGGCTCCATTGTGAGCCAGGGGCGGGGCAGCTCCTGGGGGCGGGGCTCTGGCTCCATTGGGAGCTGGGGGCGGGGCAGCTCTTGGGGGCGGGGCTCTAGCACAGCCCGGGGGCGGGGCAGCGCCTGGGGGCGGGGCTCTGGCTCCATTGGGAGCCGGGGGCGGGGCATCTCCTGGGGGCGGGGCTCTGGCTCCATTGGGAGCCGGGGGCGGGGCAGCTCATGGGGGCGGGGCTCTGGCACAGAGCGGGGATGGGGCAGCTCCTGCGGGCGGGGCTCTGCCATAGCCCGGGGGTGGGGCATCTCCTGGGGGTGGTGCTCTGGCTCCATTGTGAGCCAGGGGCGGGTCAGCTCCTGGGGGCGGGGCTCTGGCACAGAGCGGGGGCGGGTCAGCTCCTGGGGGCGGGGCTCTGGCTCCTTGGGGAGCCGGGGGCGAGGCAGCTCCTGGGGGCGGGGCTCTGGCACAGCCCGGGGGCGGGGCAGCTTCTGGGGGCGGGGCTCTGGCACAGCCCGGGGGCGGGGCATCTCCTGGGGGCGGTGCTCTGGCTCCATTGTGAGCCAGGGGCGGGGCAGCTTCTGGGGGCGGGGATCTGGCTCCATTGGGAGCCGGGGTCGGGGCAGCTCTTGGGGGCGGTGCTCTGGCACAGAGCCGGGACGGGGCAGCGCCTGGGGGCCGTGCTCTGGCTCCATTGTGAGCCAGGGGCGGGGCTGCTCCTGGGGGCGGGGCTCTGGCACAAAGCGGGGACGGGGCAGCTCCTGGGGGCGGGGCTCTGGCACAGCCCGAGATCGGGGCAGCTCCTGGGAGCGGGGCTCTGGCCCAGCCCGGGAGCGGGGCAGCGTCTGGGGGCGGGGCTCTAGCCCCAATTTGAGCCGGGGGCGGGGCAACTCCTGGGGGCGGGGCTCTGGCACAGCCCGGGGGCAGGGCATCTCCTGGGGGCGGTGCTCTGGCTCCATTGTGAGCCAGGGGCGGGGCAGCTCCTGGGGGCGAGGCCCCGGCACAGCCCGGGGGCGGGGCAGCTCCTGGGACCGGGGCTCTGGCTCCATTGGGAGCCGGGGGCGGGGCAGCTCCTGGGGGCGGGACTCTGGCACAAAGCGGGGACGGGCAGCTCCTGGGGGCGGGGTTCTGGCACAGCCCGGGGCCGGGGCATCTCCTGGGGGTGGTGCTCTGGCTCCATTGTGAGCCAGGGGCGGGGCAGCTCCTGGGGGCGGGGCTCTGGCACAGAGCGGGGGCGGGTCAGCTCCTGGGGGCGGGGCTCTGGCTCCATTGGGAGCCGGGGGCGGGGCAGCTCTTGGGGGCGGTGCTCTGGCACAGAGCGGGGACGGGGCAGCTCCTGGGGGCGGGGCTCTGGCTCCATTGTCAGCCGGGGGCGGGGCAGCTCCTGGGGGCGGGGCTCTGGGTCAGCCCAGGGGCGGGGCAGCTCCTGGGGGCGGTGCTCTGGCTCCATTGTGAGCCAGGGGCGGGGCAGATCCTGGGGGCGGGGCTCTGGCACAGCCCGGGGGCGGGGCAGCTCCTGGGGGCGGGGCTCTGGCACAGCCCGGGGGCGGGGCAGCGTCTGTGGGCGGGGCTCTAGACCCATTTTGAGCCGGGGGCGGGGCATCTCCTGGGGGCGGTGCTCTGGCTCCATTGTGAGCCGGGGGCGGGGCAGCGCCTGGGGTCGGGGCCCCGGCACAGCCCGGGGGCGGGGCAGCGCCTAGGGGCGGGGCTCTGGCACAGAGCGGGGACGGGACAGCTCCTGGGGGCGGGGCTCTGGCACAGAGCGGGGACGGGGCAGCTCCTGGGGGCGGGGCTCTGGCACAGAGCGGGGACCGGTCAGCTCCTGGGGGCGGGGCTCTGGCACAGCCCGAGATCGAGGCAGCTCCTGGGAGCGGGGCTCTGGCCCAGCCCGGGGGCGGGGCAGCGTCTGGGGGCGGGGCTCTAGCCCCATTTTGAGCCGGGGGCGGGGCAACTCCTGGGGGCGGGGCTCTGGCACAGCCCGGGGGCAGGGCATCTCCTGGGGGCGGTGCTCTGGCTCCATTGTGAGCCAGGGGCGGGGCAGCTCCTGGGGGCGGGGCGCTGGCTCCATTGGGAGCCGGGGGCAGGGCAGCTCTTGGGGGCGGTGCTCTGGCACAGAGCGGGGACGGGGCAGCTCCTGGGGGCGGGGCACTGGCTCCTTTGTCAGCCGGGGGCGGGGCAGCTCCTGGGGGCGGGGCTCTGGCACAGCCCAGGGGCCGGGCAGCTCCTGGGGGCGGTGCTCTGGCCCCATTGTGAGCCAGGGGCGGGGCAGATCCTGGGGGCGGGGCTCTGGCACAGCCCGGGGGCGGGGCAGCTCCTGGGGGCGGGGCTCTGGCACAGCCCGAGATCGGGGCAGCTCCTGGGGGCGGGGCTCTGGCCCAGCCCGGGGGCGGGGCAGCGTCTGGGGGCGGGGCTCTAGCCCCATTTTGAGCCGGGGGCGGGGCATCTCCTGGGGGCGGGGCTCTGGCTCCATTGTGAGCCGGGGGCGGAGCAGCACCTGGGGTCGGGGCCCCGGCAGAGCCCGGGGGCGGGGCAGCGCCTAGGGGCGGAGCTCTGGCACAGAGCGGGGACGGGGCAGCTCCTGGGGGCGGGGCTCTGGCACAGAGCGGGGACCGGGCAGCTCCTGGGGGCGGGGCTCTGGCACAGAGCTGGAGCGGGGCAGCTCCTGGGGGCGGGGTTCTGGCACAGCCCGGGGCCGGGGCATCTCCTGGGGGTGGTGCTCTGGCTCCATTGTGAGCCAGGGGCGGGGCAGCTCCTGGGGGCGGGGCTCTGGCACAGAGCGGGGGCGGGTCAGCTCCTGGGGGCGGGGCTCTGGCTCCATTGGGAGCCGGGGGCGGGGCAGCTCTTGGGGGCGGTGCTCTGGCACAGAGCGGGGACGGGGCAGCTCCTGGGGGCGGGGCTCTGGCTCCATTGTCAGCCGGGGGTGGGGCAGCTCCTGGGGGCGGGGCTCTGGGTCAGCCCAGGGGCGGGGCAGCTCCTGGGGGCGGTGCTCTGGCTCCATTGTGAGCCAGGGGCGGGGCAGATCCTGGGGGCGGGGCTCTGGCACAGCCCGGGGGCGGGGCAGCTCCTGGGGGCGGGGCTCTGGCACAGCCCGAGATCGGGGCAGCTCCTGGGGGCGGGGCTCTGGCCCAGCCCGGGGGCGGGGCAGCGTCTGGGGGCGGAGCTCTAGCCCCATTTTGAGCCGGGGCGGGGCATCTCCTGGGGGCGGGGCTCTGGCTCCATTGTGAGCCGGGGGCGGGGCAGTGCCTGGGGTCTGGGCCCCGGCACAGCCCGGGGGCGGGGCAGCGCCTAGGGGCGGGGCTCTGGCACAGAGCGGGGACGGGGCAGCTCCTGGGGGCGGGGCTCTGGCACAGAGCGGGGACGGGGCAGCTCCTGGGGGCGGGGCTCTGGCACAGAGCGGGGACGGGGCAGCTCCTGGGGGCGGAGCTCCGGCACTGCCCGGGGGTGGGGCAGCTCCTGGGGGCTGGGCTCTGGCTCCATTGGGAGCCGGGGGCGGGGCATCTCTTGGGGGCGGGGCTCTGGCAGAGAGCGGGACGGGGCAGCTCCTGGGGGCGGGGCTCTGGCACAGCCCGGGGGCGGGGCAGCGCTTGGGGGCGGGGCTCTGGCTCAATCGGGAGCCGGGGGCAGGGCAGCTCTTGGGGGCGGGGCTCTGGCACAGAGCGGGGAAGGGGCAGCTCCTGGGGGCGGGACTCTGGCACAGCCCGGGGGCGGGGCAGCGCCTGGGGGCGGGGCTCTGGCTCCATTGGGAGCCGCGGGCGGGGCAGCTCCTGGGGGGGTGGCTCTGGCACAGAGCGGGGACGGGGCAGCTCCTGGGGGCGGGACTCTGGCAAAAGCGGGGACGGCGCAGCTCCTGGGGGCGGGGCTCTGGCACAGCCCGGGGCGGGGCGCTTCTGGGGGCGGGGCTCTGGCTCCATTCTGAGCCGGAGGCCGGGTAGCGCCTGGGGGCGGGGCCCCGTCAAAGCCCGGGGGCGGGGCAGCGCCTAGGGGCGGGGCTCTGGCACAGCCCGGGGGCGGGGCAGCTCCTGGGGGCGGGGCTCTGACACAGCCCGGGGGCGGGGCAGCTCCTGGGGGCTGGGCTCTGGCCCAGCCTGGGGGCGGGGATCTGGCAGAGCCAGGGGGCGGTGCACTGGCTCCATTGTGAGCCAGGGGCGGGGCAGCTCCTGGGGGCGGGGCTCTGGGTCAGCCCGGGGGCGGGGCAGCTCCTGCGGGCGGGGCTCTGGGTCAGCCCGGTGGCAGGGCAGCTCCTGGGGGCGGGGCAGCTCCTGGGGGCGGGGCTCTGGCATAGCCCGGGGGCGGGGCAGCTCCTGGGGGCGGGGCTCCCGCACAGCCCGGGGGCGGTACTCTGGCTCCATTGTGAGCCAGGGGCGGGGCAGCTCCTGGGGGCGGGGCTCTGGCTCCATTGTGAGCCGGGGGCGGGGCAGCTCCTGGGGGCGGGGCTCTGGCCCAGCCCGGGGGCGGGGCAGCTCCTGGGGGCGGGGCTCTGGCACAGCCGGGGTGCGGGGCAGCGCCTGGGGGCGGGGCTCTAGCCCCATTTTGAGCCGGGGGCGGGGCTGCTCCTGGGGGCGGGGCTCTGGCACAGAGTGGCGACGTGGCAGCTCCTGGGGGTGGGGCTCTGGGATAGCCCGGGGGAGGGGCAGCTCCTGGGGGCGGGGCTCTGGCAGAGCCCTGGGGCGGTGCTCTGGCTCCATTGTGAGCCAGGGGCGGGGCAGCTCCTGGGGGCGGGGCTCTGGCTCCATTGTGAACCCGGGGCGGGGCAGCTCCTGGGGGCGGGGCTCTGGCCCAGCCCGGGTGCGGGGCAGCTCCTGGGTGCGGGGCAGCTCCTGGGGGCAGGGCTGTGGCACAGCCCGGGGGCGGGGCAGCTCCTGGGGGCGGGGCTCTGGAACAGAGCGGGGACGGGGAAGCTCCTGGGGGTGGGGCTCTGGCATAGCACGGGGGCGGGGCAGCTCCTGGGGGCGGGGCTCTGGCACAAAGCGGGGACGGGGCAGCTCCTGGGGGCGGGACTCTGGCTCCATTGTGAGCCGGGGGCGGGGCAGCGCCTGGGGGCGGGGCTCTGGCATAGCCCGGGGGCGGGGCAGCTCCTGGGGGCGGGGCCCCGTCACAACCCGGGGGCGGGGCAGCGCCTAGGGGCGGGGCTCTGGCACAGCCCGAGATCGGGGCAGCTCTTGGGGGCGGGGCTCTGGCCCAGCCCGGGGGCGGGGCAGCGTCTGGGGGCGGGGCTCTAGCCCCATTTTGATCCGGGGGCGGGGCATCTCCTGGGGGCGGGGCTCTGGGTCAGCCCGGGGGCGGGGCAGCTCCTGGGGGCGGGGCACATCCTGGGGGCGGTGCTCTGGCTCCATTGTGAGCCCGGGGGCGGGGCATCTCCTGGGGGCGGGTCTCTGGCTCCATTGTGAGCCGGGGGCGGGGCAGCGCCTGGGGTCGGGGCTCTGGCACACCCCGGGGGTGGGGCATCTCCTGGGGGCGGTGCTCTGGCTCCATTGTGAGCCGGGGGCGGGGCAGCTCCTGGGGGCGGGGCTCTGGCTCCATTGGGAGCCGGGGGCGGGGCAGCTCCTGGGGGCGGGGCTCTAGCTCCATTGGGAGCCGGAGGCGGGGCAGCTCTTGGGGGCAGGGCTCTGGCACAGAGCGGGGACGGGGCAGCTCCTGGGGGCGGGGCTCTGGCTCCTTTGGGAGCCGGGGCGGGGCAGCTCCTGGGGGCGGGGCTCTGGCACAGCCCGGGGGCGGGGCAGCTCCTGGGGGCGGGGCTCTGGCACAGAGCGGGGACGGGGCAGCTCCTGCGGGCGGGGCTCTGGCATAGCCTGGGGGTGGGGGAGCTCCTCCTGGTGGGACTCTGGCACAAAGCGGGGATGGGGCAGTTTCTGGGGCGGGGCTCTGGCACAGCCCAGGGGCGGGGCATCTCCTGGGGGTGGTGCTCTGGCTCCATTGTGAGCCAGGGGCGTGTCAGCTCCTGGGGGCGGGGCTCTGGCACAGAGCGGGGGCGGGTCAGCTCCTGGGGGCGGGGCTCTGGCTCCATGGGGAGCCGGGGGCGTGGCAACTCCTGGGGGTGGGGCTCTGGCACAGCCCGGGGGCGGGGCAGCTCCTGGGGGCGGGGCTCTGGGACAGAATGGGGACGTGGCAGCTCCTGGGGGTGGGGCTCTGGCATAGCCCGGGGGCGGGGCATCTCCTGGGGGCGGGACTCTGGCACAAAGCGGGGACCGGGCAGCTCCTGGGGGCGGGGCTCTGGCACAGAGCGGGGACGGGGCAGCTCCTGGGGGCGGGGCTCTGGCACAGCCCGGGGGCGGTGCTCTGGCTCCATTGTGAGCCAGGGGCGGGGCAGCTCCTGGGGGCGGGGCTCTGGCACAAAGCGGGGACGGGGCAGCTCCTGGGGGCGGGACTCTGGCTCCATTGTGAGCTGGGGGCGGGGCAGCGCCTGGGGGCGGGGCTCTGGCATAGCCCGGGGGCGGGGCAGCTCCTGGGGGCGGGGCCCCGTCACAACCCGGGGGCGGGGCAGCCCCTAGGGGCGGGGCTCTGGCACAGCCCGAGATCGGGGCAGCTCTTGGGGGCGGGGCTCTGGCCCAGCCCGGGGGCGGGGAAGCGTCTGGGGGCGGGGCTCTAGCCCCATTTTGATCCGGGGGCGGGGCATCTCCTGGGGGCGGGGCTCTGGGTCAGCCCGGGGGCGGGGCAGCTCCTGGGGGCGGGGCATCTCCTGGGGGCGGTGCTCTGGCTCCATTGTGAGCCCGGGGGCGGGGCATCTCCTGGGGGCGGGTCTCTGGCTCCATTGTGAGCCGGGGGCGGGGCAGCGCCTGGGGTCGGGGCTCTGGCACAGCCCGGTGGCGGGTCATCTCCTGGGGGCGGTGCTCTGGCTCCATTGTGAGCCGGGGGCGGGGCAGCTCCTCGGGGCGGGGCTCTGGCTCCATTGGGAGCCGGGGGCGGGGCAGCTCCTGGGGGCGGGGCTCTGGCTCCATTGTGAGCCGGGGGCGGGGCAGCTCCTGGGGGCGGGGCTCTTGCTCCATTGGGAGCCGGAGGCGGGGCAGCTCTTGGGGGCGGGGCTCTGGCATAGAGCGGGGACGGGGCAGCTCCTGGGGGCGGGGCAGCTCCTGGGGGCGGGGCTCTGGCTCTATTGGGAGCCGGGGGCGGGGCATCTCCTGGGGGCGGTACTCTGGCACAGCCCGGGGGCGGGGCAGCTCCTGGGGGCGGGGCTCTGGCTCCATTGGGAGCTGGGGGCGGGCAGCTCCTGGGGGCAGGGCTCTGGCACAGGCCGGGAGCGGGGCAGCTCCTGGGGGCGGGGCTCAGGCTCCATTGTGAGCCGGGGGCGGGGCACCGCATGGGGGCTGGGTCAGACCCAGGAAGGTGGAAGCTGCTCTGCCGGAGCCTCCTCGCTGAGCCGACTGTCTCCAGGGCAAGAAGCTTCCCCAGCTTCGACCTTCCTGGGTCTGACCCGGAGCATTCAGCATCCCCTTCTTCACCGCAGCGAGTCCACTCGGGTGAGGCTCGTGGGGAAGCCAGAGGGCCCTGCCCCCCAACTCCGCAGTCAGACGTGACTGTCAGCCAGCCAGTGAAACAGAAGGTTTATTACAGAACAGGAACAGGGTCTAAACCAGAGCTTGTAGGTACAGAGAACAGGACCCCTCAGTCAGGTCCATCTTGGGTTGTGGGGAGGCCAGAGCCCATCTGGACCTCCCTCCATGTGCCCAGCCAGCTCCGAACTCTCCAGCCCCTCCTCTGCCTTTGTCTCCTTCCTGGGCCACTTTGTTCCCCAACCCCTTCAGCCGGCACCTTTGCAAGGGAGGGGCCCAGGCCAGCAGTTGCCAGGAGACAGGGTGTCGGCCATTCTCTGTCATCACACTGGCCCTCTAGGGCTTTGCAACAATCACACACCCTTATCCCACCACCTGGAGACTTAAGAAAGATAAAGGGGAAACTGAGGCATAGGGGAAACTGAGGCACCCACTCAGTATTCAGAGGAAACATTAGGAACAGTCCCACTTCGTTACACCCACCCTGAATGTTTGTTTAAATCACTTGGTGGTGGCAGCGTACCGTTCAAGGACAAAAACGTGCCTGGGGGACGTTTTTATCCTAAATTGGTAAAAATAAGCTTAGGGGGTGTTTCATGCAGGTCCCCACATCTGTACACTAGAGTTCAGAGCGACCCCTGACAACCTCCTTCCCAGGCTCTAGCTGAACCCAGAGCATTGGCCTGAGCCGCCAAGAAGAGGCTCCAGCCCTGAAGGGAGCAGGACTTTCCGCACACAGAGAAAACTGCACAAGCACAACCACCAAGGGAGTCAAACCCTCAATCTTCTGATCCGAAGTCAGACGCCTGATCCATTAGGCCACACGGTCACATGGGAAAAGTCTCTCCCAGCCACTTCTTTAGACAAGACGGACACTGTGTTTGTCGGGTCATCTACTTCAGTCTGAGACTGAAAATCCTAAACCATCCTTTGAAATAATGAATGCAGCAGGACGTGTTATGGTCCCTGCCCCAAAGCAGACAGACCAATGGAGAGCTGAGTCCAGGGTAATACTTCACAGGGCTGAGTAAGGCCGGCAAGAATTCATCTGGCCCTCCTGGGCCTCTCGCAATGACGTCCTTCCTGTGTGCCAGGACTGACAGAAATATTCCAGACAGAAGCTGCAGGCCAAAAAAAATCCCTTCTAGGTGCTGAAGTAGCTCAGTCAGGAGACCATTAGACTGAAGATGTGAAGGTCTTTAGTTCAACCCCCAGGCTTTGGGCGCAGGGCTGGGCTGTTTTCTGGAAGCGCAGCAGTGGCTTTACCTGCCACGAGTCCCTTATTTCACGCTCCCCAGCAGGGAAAAGCAGCGTGGGCTGGTGTACCCAGTGGGCCCATGTGAGCTTTATTCCTTCTCTTGCTCTTTCTCAGCAAGGGGAAGGAAAGAAGCTCCCCTTCAAGCTGGAGTCAAAAGGGCGAGGTAAGGATGACTTCCTGGGAGTCCAGGGTGATGAAATGAGCTGAGAAAGCGTGCCGGAGAAATAAGTTGTTTCCTGCCCTCTTTTTCTTGGTTAGTTTCTCTTCTGCATCAAACTTGCCAGTGTTTCATGTGAGCCTGGCTAGCTCAGTTGGTCGAGCGTCAGACTTTTAATCTGAGGGTCCAGGGTTCAAGTTCCTGGTCAGGGACAGAAGTGATCATTTCCCCCAAGAACTTCAGGCGTGGCCTGTTCAGTACCCTCTTTCATGTAACTCTTTCCTTTTCAGGACTTGGGCTTTCCTAGGAAGGACTATTTACTGCCTGGGACTGAAGGGGCAACTTCTTCAGACACCCAGTGTCCTCACAGTCTGGAGGAAGAAACGCTTCGCGGTCTACAGCAAACTGCTGCGTGCCGACTTGTTGAGCAAATGCAGGGCTGGCCAGAGAGGCCTTAGATGCCTTGAGGAAGGAAGGCAAATTATTGGCCGCTCAGGCTCTTCTACACTGGAAGTCAGACAAACACGGGGTGTTCTCCCATGGTGTAAGGGCCGGCGCTCATGACTTTGAATCCTGCTATCCAAGTTCAAATCTTGGTGGGATCTTAGGTCATCTCTTTTGCCACCTAACACTCAGTAGCTTAGCCAGGTGGGGAGCGGAGATAGCGGCTGCTCCCTCTCTGAGCAGAAGCGGTGCCTTAAAAAAATTTTTTTAAGGCGCAACAAAGCTAAAAAAAAAGCACCTCCCCTTGCACTCACCCAGCGGCGCTGTTCGGCAGCACTTCCATTTCCTCTGAGTCCTGAATCTGGGCTGCAGCCTGGCCTAGGAGGCAGCCCGATGGGTTGACCTACTGCCCAACCTTCTGCTGATGAACCTCAGCCCCCACCCGGGCAGGGTTTGATGCATCACTTAAATTCCAGGACGCTGAGGGATTTCAGCTCCCTTTGTCCAGAGGGAACCTTCCCCCCACTCCCAGCCAGATTCTTGTCCATGGGATCACTGTAGGGGGGCTGGGTCCCTCTTTGTCTTTTCTCTGTCTCGGTCAGGCCAGGGTGCCTATAACTGGGGCATCTGAGCACTGAAGACCTTCTGTGGAGCTGCCATTTCCCCTCCCCTTCTAGGGTCTCATCTGTCGCTTAGCTCATTTCACCACCCTCTGTCCCACCGGGGTTGGGGTTATCCCAGGGACAGGCCAGTGGCAGAAGGAGGAGTGTCTTGCTGGACAGCTAGGGGAGCTAGAAGAAGTAAGCCATTATGTTTCTGCCTGGTTTTGAACCAGGAGCCTTTTGCATGTTAGACAAACGTGATAACCACTACACTACAGAAACTTCCTTCACATACCCCTCCCCCCCGCCCCAGTTGGATGGTGTTCATGCTGCCACACACCGATGGGCGAACCTGGAGAAAGTGGTGGCAGCCCTTCGAGAGATCAACTGGTAGAGCAAAGGACTGGAGCCGGAGCTCAGGAAGTCAACCTTCTCTTGCCCTTGTGACTCCAGCTTGAAGGAGAGCTTCTTTTCCTTCCCCTTGCTGAGAAAGAGCAAGAGAAGAAGGAAACCCCAGATGTGCACAAGCACCCACTGTGTTTTCCTGCTGGAGAGCCTGAAATGAGGGACTCGTGGTGGGTAGAGGTACCACTGCGCTTCTAGAAAACAGCCCACTGCTGCACACAGAGAGCATGCCAAAGCCTGGGATTGAACCAGAGACCTCTAGAGCTTCAGTCTAACGCGTTCCCAACTGAACTGCTTCAGCGCAGACAGGACAGCTTTTGGGCCTGCTGCATCTCTGAGTCCAGGCGGAGGGAAAAAAGGACCCTAAAAATCTCAGGCCCTAAGGGAAAACCCAACCACTGCTACCAGGGTCGCTGAGGTGCTGGGGATTTGAGTAGGAAAGGGACTGTGTGAACTGTCCAGGTGGGGAATGAATAAAAATCTACAACTAGATCCACGTCATTCACCACCCACACAGGCTAATCATGCTGCAGAGAGACGGGAAACCGGGAGCGAATCTTTGCGGTTCAGCCATAGACACAGTGACCCAATTGCACCGCAGTGAATGTGCTGGGGAAAGACGGACTTTATAGGCAGGCGCACGCTTCGGGCCTCTGCTGAAACCACTGAGGCCAAGGGGGACGCTTTTGAGATTGCAAAAAGGGGGCCTATCGGGCTCTCAGCAGGTCTTGAGGAACACAGGGTTATCGCCGTCCCTGGGTGGGCTCGAATCACCAGCCTGCCGGTTAACAGCCGAACGCGATGACCCATTGCGCCACAGAGACACAACTTTGCTGCCAAGGCTGCTGCCTAACAGCCTGCGCCTCTGCCTGCCAGTGCCAGCAAGTGTGAAGGCTGGAGACTGGGTGCTGTAAGCAAAGAGCCAGCAGAGTGGCCTTTCGTTCATTGACGTGTCGGAGTAAACACTCCCCTTCACTCTATTCTCAGACACACACTAGTATTAAGTGTTTGCTACTGATGGGTCTAGAAAGCATTTGTCGAGTGGAAGATGCCATTTCTGGGGGATTGTTCCCAAGACCCAGTACTTTGTGTTCCAACATCTCCCAGCTTCCTTGGCGAAAATAAGTCCACAGTTTCTTTGCAATATAGAGGACAAAGAAGCTTTTAACCCCAGATGGGACTTGAACCCACAATCTCTGACTTCGGAAGCCAGTGCCTTATCCATTAGGCCACTGGGGTCCTGAAGTACAACTGATGGAGGGATGGAAATTCCCTCTCATAATTGCACATTCCTCATATTCGCTAGGAAGCCAAATACCCGCTTTAGGCGCCTTACAGAAATGTCACATCCCCTGTCACCGAGGCAAGTGGGCAGGTCGCTGACAGAGCTGAGCCCCACCTTTCTGCAGCCATCTTTAGAGAAGAACCCCATCCCAGAGTCACCCCTCCCTCCGTCAGCACCTCCACGTCTATGGCTCTGAGTGGCAGTAGGATGATTAGGGGGCGAATCCAGGGCTGGAAGCGGGGTCAGGTCAGCCTGTGAGGAGTAACCAGGTGGGGCAGACCCAGGGGGAGGCTGTGGGCTGCTGGTCGGTCGTTGGGATCAGAGCTCTAGATCAAAGCTGCACAGCGACCTGATACCCAGGGTTACAAGGCTGACATAGCGACCCCCTTACCGGCCTCGTGAACCCCAAACCCTAGTTACTCTGGGCACTTAGGAGTCTCTGTCCCTTAATCACTTCTGGGAGCTCCCCAGCAGGCTGCGGGCGTCAGCCGCCTCCTGCCTCACAGGTGAGACTCTTGGCGCTGTGCAAGCCGCCCCCTCGCTTGCAGGCCCAGGGTAGGAAGCGGGAGGCTCGGTGCGAGCAGAAGAGGGTTTGATTAATCCACCTCTGTGTTATGGGCACAGCACAGTTCCCCTGGGTCCCTCTGCTGGCTTTTCGTAAGCAGCACCCAGCGGCCCTGGCTCCAGGCTGGTGCCTTGCGAGCTCTGGCCCTGGCAGGGAGCGGTGCAGGGGGCTGGGCAGGGGCCCTGGCAAACCAGCTGCTAGGAGGCATCTTTGAGGCAGCTAAACCGGCCCTTAAGAAGCAAAATCAGGTTATTCCTGTCCCTGGGTGGGCTCGAACCACCAGCCTTTCGGTTAACAGCCGAACGCGCTGACCCATTGCGCCACAGAGACACACAGAAACAAAACTGCTGTTACCAAGGCTGCTCCGAGCAGCCGGCGCATCTCCCTGCCAGCGCTGGAGCTCACAGGGCGCTAGGCCGGATGCTGGAGCTGGGGCTGCAGACCCAGCAGGGGGGCGCAGCAGAAGTGGGCTGGGCCCAAAACCCAGTGGCTGATGGATCAAAACCATTGTGTGCTAGACCTGCACGTCTTCCTTTTTGCTCTGGGCAATCCAGCAAGGAGCAATCAGCAGAGGGCCAAGAGCCTAGGCCATGAGGCAAGAGGTGGCTGAGGCGGTGGCCGGCCAGGGAGTTAAATCAGCCCAACCCCCCCGAGTCTGGAGCAATGTCACAAGGTCCCAGTGTCTCCATGGAAGACAATTTGTTAAATCCCAGATGAGTGGAGTTAAATCGGTTCTCAGCCTGAGTCCTTTGCTCTTAATCCCGAGGATATTGTCCCACCATGGGGCCTGTCATAAATATAAAGGGAAAGGGGAAAGGGCCTGATGCAGATAAAATCCTCTTACCAGTAAAGGGTTAAGAAATGCAGGTAGCCAGACTGACACCTGACCTAGCTGGCATCTGACCAATAAGGGGACAAGATACTTTCAAATCTTGGGAGGGGGAAAGCTGTGTGTGGGGCTTTTTCTCAGTCATGGAGTGGTCTTGGAGTAAAAAGGAACCAGTCATCTTGCATCAAATCCTCACTGCGACACTGGGTGGCCACGTGGGGTAATGCACACACCGTCTCTCTCAGAGAGCAACAGCGATCAGGTAGTCATCCTTACGTCGCCCTTGTGACTCCAGCTCGAAGGGGAGCTTCTTTTCCTTCCCCTCACTGAGAAAGAGCAAGAGAAGAAAGAAAGCTCACATGGGCTGACTGGGTGCACAAGCCCACGCTGGTTTTCCCTGCTGGGGAGTGTGAAATAAGGGATTCTGCAAAGCAGAGGAGCAGGGGAAGTTTTCCTGGCAAGCTGTGTGTGTGTGAATACTTGGCCAGGTCTGCACTACAAAGTTATTTCAGCATCATTATATTGCTCAGGCGTGTGGAAAACACACGACGCTCCCTCGGTCGCCAGCTTTTGGCTGGTGCACACACCGCAATGCCACGTCTGGCGACAAATCTGCCCTCTGTCGGCGACAAAATAAACCCACCTCGACGAGAGGCCTGGAGCTTTTTGCAGCAAACTGAGAGTGACAAAGTGTCAGTGTAGACGCTGCTGGTCATTACATCACCAGAACTGGCCTCCGCCAGTATCCCACAATGCCCGCCGGGAACTCCCTGCCCTGCGATCCTGCTCCAGAGGCTGGGCCCCTCCCCTCTCATCGCTCCGGGAAGTTCTGATGGCTGAGCCTGCTGCTCTGCTCCGGCAGCAAGGAGCAAATCACTGCCGGGGGATGCTGCTCCCCGCACGGGGAACATGGAGGTACCACTGCGCTTTGAGAAAACAGCCCAACCCCTGCACACACCGAGCATGCCAAGGCCTGGGATTGAACTAGAGAGCTCTAGAGCATCAGTGTAACGCTCACCTGACTGAGTTACTTCAGCACCTTTATGACTTCTTGTTTGTCTGTCCAGGTTGTTTTAGTCAGTCATGGCACACAAAAAGGATGCTGGAGACTGGGTGCTGGAGGTGATAGGTAACGACTCAGCAGAGTGGTGCAGTGGAAACGTGCTGGGCTGCTAACCCAGAGGTCGATGGATTGAAACCAGCTGCTGCTCTGCATCTCCCAGCTTCCTTGGTGATAATATGACCAACATTTCCTTGCACTATACAGGGGTTGGTGGCTCCTTTCTCTTCTCACCCTGGAATCAACTCATCTTTTTATACCATTCTTGACCTTTTATGAAATAACAACATCCTTTACTTTTCCAGGAATAGCAGCAGCATGAAGAAAGAGGAGAGCGAATATGTCACTGTCAGGGCTGAAGGTGCCACGTCCCCTCTGTCAGACCATTGCCACTGCAGGAGAGAAGGTTTCAATGGACAAGAGACACAGGGAGGTTTTGCTGTTCATGGATCTGTGCAAAGGAAATTGTGTCCCTGTGTGAAGCTGAGGGGGGAATGAAACACCCACACGGTGGCACAAGGCCCTAAGGAATAAGGGTGAAGGAATCAGGCTGAGAAATCATAGAAACATAGAATATCAGGGTTGGAAGGGACCTTAGGAGGTCATCTAGTCCAACACCCTGCTCAAAGCAGGACCAATCCCCAATTTTTGCCCCAGATCCCCAAATGGCCCTCTCAAAGATTGAACTCACAACCCTGGGTTTAGCAAGCCAATGCTCAAACCACTGCGCTACCCCTCTGCCCTTTCAAATGATTGAAACGGGCTCACCTGGGATTGAAATGACGTTTGTTTCTGTCCTGTAGCTAGTGAGAAATGTGACATTCATTCAGATGCGGGGTTGAGGCTCCGTTAGCTCTTTGTAGAAACTGGAACTTGACTCCCAGGAAAGGCGAGAGGGAAAGTCTGGAGCTGCCTTTAGTCCCTGGCTGGGGGACTTTAGTCCCAGGGGCTGCAGCAGGGCACAGAGCTTCTCTGGTCTCAGGGCCGCAGCGGAGCGGGGAGGGGTAAAGGAGTGAGCAGGGTGGGGCAGTGGGGGAAGGGGTGGAGCAGAGGTGACATAGTGGATGGGGACATGGGGGGAAGGGGTGAAGAGGGTGGGGCCAGAGGCTGAAGGGGGGGCGGGGCCACAGTTCCAGTCCCAGGGCCCCCACACTTGTTCTCCCTTTCCCTGGGCTTTGGCATCACTAGCCCCTGCTGAGCGAGTGGGGGTCAGTTTAGGGCAGAGGTCCCCAGAATGTGGGGCATGACTCCTAGGGGGGCAACAGAGGAGCTTTCATGGGGGCACTCTACCACTGAGCTCTACCCCCATAATGACAGTGGGCTGGAGTTGTGATCTCCGGGACTTTGAAGGACAGACCCTGCTTCAGGGAGCTCCTTTGCTATTCCTAGACCACAGGTGGTTTTAAAAATGGGGTTTGATCAAACTTCATAAATGTGGTAAACACTACAGCTTGCACCCCCACCGACATCGCTTCTCCCCCTGCCATAGCCACCGCCTGGCTGGCCCCTCGCTCTGGGGACTGACCTCCCTGCACCGTGCGCCATTGCCCCCCTGCGGGCCCACAAATATGTTTGGCGCCAGATCCACAAAAAGTTAATCCAGCCCCGGACAAAGTGGGTTGTGTCTCTGTTTTAATGGGGTCACCAGGGCTGGTGTTAGACTCAGTTTAGGCAAGTGGTCCCCAAAACATGGGGCATGACTCCTAGGGGGGCAACAGAGGAATGTTCATGGGGGCACCTCACGGCCTGAGCCAGCCCCCATGCAGGGATCCCCACTCCGCCCCAGCTCTTCCCCACCCTCAGCCTGGGCCCCTGGGTCCTGGCCCAGCCTCGTTCCCCTTACCCCTGTCCGCTCCCCTCTCCCTAGGAAGCCACATCGCTACTCCCAGCCCCGGTTCTCAACCGCGGCTTCCGAGGGGCCGCAGACACGGACAAGAGGGCACAGTGTGAAAAGTTTGGGGATCACTGGATTAGGGTGATGTCCTCAATCACTTCTATGCAGTGCAATAAAAGGTATTTCTCACCCACCGGACTCGGTATGTTCTGCTGCCCTTCACTCAGACAGCAAGGATAATAACATTTCATTCCACTCAATGCTACAGTGATTTGTAACCCAACACCAGCCAAAACTGGTTCCTTTGGCAAAGCGGCCCCAGCATGCTGCATTCCCAGGCCGAGTAGGGGTGTCTGGGCAAACACGGCCTGGTCCTGAAGTCTTTCCCCAGCTCATCACTCGATGTGAGGGGGGAGCTCATCCAGACCCTTTAGTCCCTGGCTGGGGGACTTTAGTCCCAGGGGCTGCAGCAGGGCACAGAGCTTCTCTGGCCTCAGGGCCGCAGCGGAGCGGGGAGGGGTAAAGGAGTGAGCAGGGTGGGGCAGTGGGGGAAGGGGTGGAGCTCATCCAGACCCTGCTTACACTTAACATTTAAAAACTCCTGATTGTCCCTATCTCTGCTGGCCTTTGATTTCTGCTCCTGTCCTTTTCCTAAAAGTGCGGATGAGGTGGCCGAGTGGTTAAGGTGATAGCCTGTTAATCCATTGTGCTTTGCATGCATGGGTTCAAATCCTATCCTCATCAGATGCATTTAGTCTTCCTCCTCTCCTTTAAAAACAACTGTCTCCCCATTTGGTACAATGGCAGACAAAACCATGTTGATTCCTGCAATCAGAAACCTACTCAGACCTCCCTTGCTTTAAATAAAATATGTCTAAATCCCAGGTTTCTAAAAGAATTCAGTAGGTCTTGGTTTTTATCTGAAAAGGTAACAGCCTCATCATCTCCCCCAAACAATCTCCCCCAAATAATTTCCCTTGTACAGATCCATGAACAGTAAAAGAGATGGATGGCAGGAGAGAGATCACTTGATCATTACCTGTGAGGTTCACTCCCTCTGGGACACCTGGCATTGGCCAGGATCAGTAGACAGGATACTGGGCTGGATGGACCTTTGTCTGACCCAGTACGGCCATTCTTATGTTCTTAAAATCTTTCTGTGTCTCTTGTCTGAGCCAGGGCATTCGATTCCATTGAAACCTTCTCTCCTGCAGTGACAATGGTCAGACAAAGGTGACGTGGCATCTTCAGCCCTGACAGTGAGATATTCGCTCTCCTCTTTCTTCAGGCTGCTGTTGTTATTCCATGAAATATCAAGGATGGAATAAAAAGCTGAGTTTATTCCAGGGTGAGGAAAGAAAGGAGCCACCAACCCCCTGGCATAGCTCATTGCCCCAGAGAAAACCTGCCCCCTGCTATTGCAATCACTGATGTATTGGGGATGACGGGAAAGGGACTGTCTGAATTGTCGAGGCAGGAAATGGACAACAATCTACAGCAACGTCATTAACCACAAACACACTCTCATCATGCTCCAGCCAGAAGGGAAATGAGCAGGAATTCTTGCTGTTCAGCCATGGACACAATTACACAATGGCACGGCAGTGAGTGTGTTGTGGAAGCTGGTCTGAGGAAACAATAGGAAACGATCACTCAGTGAGAGCAGAACTAGAGTGTAGTGAGAAAATTGCATAAAGCCCGTAGTTGTGGCCGAGTGGTTAAGGCGATGGACTAGAAATCCATTGGGGTTTCCCTGCACAGGTCCGAGTCCTGTCAACTACGGAGGAACTTGTGGTTCTTTAGTTTCAGTCCCTGAGCATCCTTGGTGTCAAGGGGAGCTCGGTCTTGTCTCACTCTCAGGCTGTGTCCACACTACAGAGTTATGCTGCTTCAGTTGAAGTGTTTTAATGAAACACTCTGCCCCTTGTGTCACCAGAGCGCATCCACTCTAGCAACTCTTGCGTCGCCCCAAAGAGCAGTGCATTGTGGGAAGCTATCGCACTGTGCAACTGGCCGCAGGGGGCTTTGGGAGGGGTTTGCAATGGCTCATGGGCCGGTACAGCATCACATGATGCAGGTTTCTCTGTCCCATTGTTCCATGGGCAGCCTACTAGATTGCCAGCTGCTTCTCCACTGAAGTGTGTGTGGCGGGGCAGAGAGTGACACTATGCAAAACAGATAAGTGTGGAACAATGACACAACACAAAACCACACAATAGATGTGTGTAGAGAGATAGGGCAGGGAGGAACCCCGAGAGTCAGGACCAAGTATCCCTAGGTCATCCCCGACAGGTATTTGCATAACCCCTTCTTAAAATCCTCCAATGACGGAGATTCTGCAACTTCCCATGGAGGCCACTGCCATGCAATCGACAATGCTTGGCTTGTGATTAAGGGCCAGGCTGTGACTCGGAAAATTTTGATTCAGTTCCAAGTTTGGCCCCATTATTCTCTGTGCAAACATGGGCAAATGACATCGCATCTTTGGGCCTCAGTTTCCCCAGCTGTAAAATGGGAACCACCCTCCCACACTTCATCTATTTTGCCTGTGAGCTCTTGGCATCAAGGACTCTCACTCTCACTATGAGTTGTACAACACCTGCAGAATCAGGGCCCCCATCCTTGGTCGGGGTTTCCGCAGTGTCTGGCACAACTGGGGCACCCACTCTTGGATGGGGTATCTGCAGGGGGATTAAAGGGCAGGGCTAACCATCACGCTTCATGTCTCAAACTGCTCTGTGGCTGGGGGCTCAGGAGGGACTGTTCATATGTAACAACGTATGGAAAGGGTCATTGTGCAGTCCGTGGGGAAGGGGTTAGAGTTTCCTTTACTATTTCCGGCTTTGGCCACTCCCACAGACAGGATGTCTGCTGGGGGAGGAGAAATACAAGGCTTAATGGGACCGTGGATCTGATCAGATGAGGCCGAGGGGAGGGGGGGATTTAACCACCCCCAGCCCATAACCTCCAATATGCAGAATCATAGAATCATAGGACTGTAAGGGACCTTGAGAGGTCATCCAGTCCAGCCCCTGCACTCATAAGTATAATCTAGACCATCCCTGACAGGTGTTTGTCGAACCTGCTCTTAAAAACCTCCCCTGACAGAGATTCCACAGCCTCCCTGGGAAATTCACTCCAGTGCTTAACAGCCCTGACAGACAGAGAGTTTTTCCTGATGTCCAACCTAATCCACCCTTGCTGCAATTTAAGCCCTTGGTTCTTGTCCTATCCTCAGATGAAGAATAATGTGTCCCCTCCCTCCTTGTAACAACCTTTTCTGTACTTGAAAACTGTGATCACGTCCCCTCTCAGTCATCTCTTCTCCAGACTAAACACACCCAATTGTTTTCAATCTTCCCTCACAGCTCACGTTTTCTAGACCCTTAATCATTTTTGTTGCTCTTCTCTGCCCTTTCTCCAATTTGTCTCCTTCTTTCCTGAAATGTGGTGCCCAGGATTGGACATAATACTCCAGCTGAGGCCTAATCACTGTGGACTCCCTCCAGAAACAAAGGACTGTGCTTAAA
Source organism: Chelydra serpentina (assembly GCA_037349315.1). Lineage (NCBI taxonomy): Eukaryota > Metazoa > Chordata > Testudines > Chelydridae > Chelydra > Chelydra serpentina. Next base: position 132,665 of record JBAIAC010000205.1, read on the forward strand.
AAACCCAGGGAACACCTCAAAACCTCAGGAAACTGCAACATCTACCATTTGATAGCTGCGTTTAATGATTAAAAAGAAAAGGATGCAAATATGAGCAATTTGAGATCCACTCTCACAAATGAGAGGAAATGCCAGGTAGGCAGGTGGCAAGTAGCCCCAGCACCCGGAGTGCCGGGTGGGTGCATGGTGCAGCCCCCAGTGGCTCCAGCACCCAGAGGCCTGGCCCCCAGAGTTCAGAGCACTCTGCGTCGCGAGTACCAGCCCCTACCAGCCCCATGGAGTCATGGGCTGCAGGCTGCCCCCCTTAGCCCCTTTGGTATGACCCAGTATGGCCATTCTCCTGTTCTTACAAAGTGTGTGAGGGGCATTGAGGATCCAGATGGGGGAAGGCAGGACAGGGAGATGGGTGCATGGGGGAGTCTTGGAGAATTTGAGCTGCAGTAGCTGAAGCTGGGACAACGGGGTGGGGTGGCAAATCGCGGCAGGACTCTTGCTAGTGGGTTCTAGCTGCCCAAATTCCTCCCCGTGCCGCTGGGCCCCAGTCACCTTCAGCCACCAGGTAACCCAGGAACTAAGGCAGGAATGGGGCAAGGAAGCAAGTCAAGCTGAGCAAGGCAGGAAAAAAAATTCATCTTCCCTCCATGGGCCGCTCGCAATGACGTCCTTTTTGTGTGCCATGGCTGACAAACACATCCCGGACAGAGAAGCAGCAAGCCAGGTAGGGGCTGAAGTAGCTCAGTTGGGAGAGCGTTAGACTGAAAATCTAAAAGTCCCTGGTTCAATCCCGGGCTTCGGCATGCTCTTTGGTCCCTTTGTGTGCAGGGGTGGGCTGTTTTCTCGAAGTGCAGTGGTACCTCTACCCACCACAAGTCCCTCATTTCAGGCTCCCCAGCAGGAAAAGACAGTGGGGCTTGTCCCCACCTGGGCTTTCCTTCTTCTCTTGCTCTTTTTCAGCAAGGGGAAGGAAAAGAAGCTCTCCTTCAAGCTGCAGTCACAAGGGCAAGAGAAGGTTGACTTCCTGAGCTCCGGCTCCAGTCCTTTGCTCTACACGTTGATCTCTCGAAGGGCTGCTGCCACTTTCTCCAGGTTCACCCAGCCGTGTGTGCCAGCGTGAGCACCACCCAAATGGTGGGCATTTGAAGGAAGTTTCTGTAGTGTAGTGGTTATCATGTTTGCCTAACACGCAAAAGGTCCCTGGCTCGAAACCAGGCAGAAACATGACAGTTAACTTTTTCCCCACTCCCCTAGCTGTCCAGCAAGACACTCCTCCTTCTGCCATTGGCCTGTCCTTGGGATAACCCCAACCCCTGCAGGACAGAGGGTGGGGAAATGAGCTGAGAAAACGCCTTAGCATCAGCCAGGGAAAGCTGGAGGATCTCGGCCAGTCACCTCTTGTAGCCTTGTAACTTGGCCTCCTCAGCCCTTGGAGGTTGGCTTAGGGAGGCCGGCTCTTCCTGCTGGCCACCCTTGTGTGACTTGCCAAAGGAGGAAGTGAGGTGGGAATGGGGCAAAAGAGGAAGGTCATGCTGAGGAAGGCAGGGCAGAAGCTAAGAGCCTCAGTGCGGCTCAGTGGGGTTAGTAGAGCGCCACCGTTCGTTCTGCCAAAGCCTGGGGACTCCAAACAATTCTAAGTGTTCGCCTCCAAAAGACAGTCCCCCTTGGGGGGTGTAAATCACTGACCTCTCTGAGCACTGACTGCCCCTCCGTTTTCTGGCCTCTCAGTCTGTGCAGATGGGACCTTCCCCTCCCGTACCTTCTCCTTCCTCATCCGCCATTGTCCCAAGCAGCACAGTGGGTGGGAATCTTAAAAGTACCCAGGTGACTTAGAAGCAGAAACCCCCACAGACCTTCCCTGCAATTGGCACTTCCCCTCACTGAGCAGGACTGAAAATCACACAGGGAGACTGCTGGGGAGCCTCCCCTCTGGGCGTGAGCAAAGCAGCCGGGTGAAGAGAGAACTTGGAGATGCTGGTGATTGAACCCAGGACCGCATACATGCAAAGCCTGCACTCTAACACTGAGCTACATCCCCTGCTGGCCTGTCTTTGCTCTGGGTTACACTCCAGAGCATGCAGTGGCCTCACAGCAGCCTGGGGGACACAGTCCCTGCTCTGAGGCCAATCCTGCTGTCCTGGAGGCTGCTGGTTCTTTGGGGTCAGTTTGCACCAGGGCCAGATTCTATGTGTGGGGCAGAGAGAGTCGTGCCCTGGACTCAGGGTGCAGAGATACACTCAGCCTCTCCCCTGCATTGGGAGGGTGCTGCCACCCCCTGCTGGAAGGTCATGGTGGTGGGGGGGCACTGTGAGCAGCTCAACTCCTGCCCCTGGTGGCAGAAGTGGGGTGGGGAGCTCCAGGTGTTTCTAGGATCTGCTATTTCCACCTGCCTGTAAAGTCCAGCTTTCCCCAGCACATTCACTGCAGTGCAATTGGGTCACTGTTTCTATGGCTGAACAGCAAAGAATCGCTCCTGGTTTCCCGTCTATCTGCAGCGTGATTAGCCTGTGTCGGTGGTTAATGAGGTGGATCTAGCTGTAGATTGTTATTCATTCCCCACCTGGACAGTTCACACAGTCCCTGTCCCGTGCAGATCTCCAGCACCTCAGTTTTCCCGGTAGCACCAGTTGGGTTTTCCCCGAGGCCCTGAGATTTTCAGGGTCCTTTTTTCCCTCCACCTGGAGTGAACTCAGGTTTCCCCCCATCCCAGACAGTCCATGAAATAACAGCAGCAGCGCTAAGGAGAAGGGGAGGGAACATCTCACTGGCAGGGCTGGATGGGCCCAGGGCCCCCTGCTCGTCCATTGGTTCCATTGCAGAAGAGGACGGGTCCAGGGAATTTGCCCCCCTGCTTTGCACAAGGGACAGAGACAGATCTCGCTGTTCCTGTGTCTGTGCAGAGAAAATTGTGCTTCTGTCTGAAAGAGAGGCGGGAAATGGCCCCATGGTGGGACAATATCCTCAGGATTAAGAGCAAAGGACTCAGGCTGAGAACCGATTTAACTCCACTCATAACAAATTGTTTTCCATGGAGACACTGGGACCTTGTGACATTGATCCAGACTCGGGGGGTTCGGGCTGCTGTAACTCATGGTACAAACATGAACTTGATTCCAAGAAGGGAGAGGGGGAGAAGCCTGAAGCTGACTTTACTCCCAGGCTGGCGTCTCCTGGTTGGGTGGAAACTTCCTTTGCTGGTACCAGGGGACAGCGGCGACTGGAGACATACCAGGGCTGGGATGAAAGGGGAATGTTCATGCACACAGGACCCCATGAACTCTACATCCTCCACTGTAGCAGGAGCTTAGAAAGTCCCCCTCGGTCAGTGGTGGGACTGGGGTTTGATAAGACATTCCTTTTTCCTCCCCTTCCTGAGACAGAAAGTCAGGGCCGGCCACTCCGGGACAGAATAGCACATTATCCACTGGCTGAGGAGCAGGAAACCAGGCACAGACGACTGGTCTCTGCTGAGAGACTTGGGGGGGGGCACAATTTCAAGGTTCAGCCCCACTCCCTTACCATCAACACCCCTCCCAGGAGTGAACAATGCCGGGAGAGGAAGCAGCAAAGGCAGCCCCGCTCCACTCCCCCCTCCAGCCGCTGCTGTGCAGGGAGGGAGCCTGGCAGCACCCCATGCTGTAGCAGGGATGCTAACCCAGGTGGGGCACATGGCCCCACATCCCGCCCTCTGCACGTGTTGCCTCTGAAACGAGGGAAACTCGTGAGTTCAGGGCACAGCTGCACACCCAGGAGAAAGCCCAGCACGACAGGCCCAGGGGGAAGGGGTGAGCTAGAGCCTGGCATCCAGCCAGAAACCTTCAGATCTTCAATCTCATCCACTCCCCACTGAGCTACTTGGGCAGCGACCAGGCCCCCCAAGAAGGGTTAATACACGTGCCACAGCTCATGCTGGGGAGATTGAAATCCTGATGTCACAAGGCAGGAGACTAGCAGTGGCCTTGGCCCCGGAGGAGCAGGCTGGGGCTTCCTGGATCCTAGTCACTCAAGCCAGCACCTGCCCCCTCACAAGCTGTCACTGGCGCCCCCAGGTCGGGGAGACAGGAGCAGCGGTTCCCACGGGAACAAGTCCACCCACGGCTCGCAGGCAACTCCCAAGCCTGACACAGAAAAACATCTTGCCAGAAAGGAGCCCACTGGGACTCCCCATGGCTACTTTTCCTCCCACTCAGAACCCCGCTGCTTCTCCTGGGCTGCAAGTAGCCACCCCTGGGAAGCCGAGGGGCAGGCACAGGATTCTACCTCCCAGCAGCCAACAGCACCTCCCCAGGCTTTGGCAGAACGAACGGTGGCGCTCGACTAACCCCACTGAGCCGCTTAGCTCCTGCCCTGCCTTCCTCAGCACGACCTTCCTCTTTTGCCCCATTCCCGCCTCACTTCCTCCTTTGGCAAGTGGGAAGAGCTGGGCTCTGTAGGCCAACCTCCAAGGGCAGAGGAGGCCAAGCCACAAGGCTCCAAGAGGTGACTGGTCTAGATCCTGCAGTTTTCCCCGGCTGACGCTAAGGCACTTTCTCAGCTCATTTCCCCACCCTCTGTCCTGCAGGGTTGGGGTTATCCCAGGGAAAGGCCAGTGGCAGATGGAGGAGTGTCTTGCTGGACAGCTAGGGAAAAGGAAGCCATCAGGTTTCTGCCTGGTTTCGAATCAGGGGCCTTTTGTGTTTTAGGTAAAGTCATCCTTACCTCGCCCTTGTGACTCCAGCTTGAAGGAGAGCTTCTTTCCTTCCCCTTGCTGAGAAAGAGCAAAGAAAGAACAAAAGCCCACATCCATAGGGGGGCAGAGGCTTCAGGAGCCCACAGTGTTTGCCCATCTGGGGCATTGTGGCTGAGATCTCTGCTGGCCAGCGCCAGCGCTCGCAAGGCGCTAGTGTGGATGCTGGGTGCTGGATGCTGGCGACAGAGACCCAACAGAGTGGCGCAGCGGCAGCGTGCTGGGCCCATAACCCAGAGGTCGATGGATCGAAACCATCCTCTGCTAGGCAGGTGCTTGTTTCTTTTTGCTCTGGGCCTGCAAGCGAGGGGGCGACCAGCAGAGCGCCAGGAGCCGAGGCCGTGAGGCAAGAGGTGGCTGAGGGGTCGGACTGCCAGGGAGCTCCCCGGCCCCTCTGGCTGCCTGGGCTGAAGGCGAGAGCCAGGCCTGTGCGTGAGGTCTGAGTGCCGGTGGCTCCCCCACTCCTCGGGAGGGTCTGTCCCAAGACAGCGGCCCAGCCCCCCTCCAAGGGGGGTGCGTCACACCAGCATTTCTTGCCCCGTTTGGGGAGGTTCAGCCTCCCCGAGCCCCTTGTAGCCGCCGCCCACGCGCAGTGTCACTGGTAGATACGGGCAGAGGAGACTCGGGGGCCTGGGCTGGGAAATCCCTGGGTGAAACTGGCTGCCTGAGCCCAGCCCCTCTGCACTCAGGGGAGCGGTGAGAGGGGGAGGGGCTCAGGGAGTAAATCCTCAGAAACCTCCCCCCTGGGTTTGTAATGTCAGACCCCAGCGACCAAGTCCCTCCGTGTGTGAAGGGAGGGGCTGTGAGGGGGAGGGTCCATGGGGGTGTCAGTGTGAGGGGGAGGGGCTGTGAGGGGGAGGGTCCATGGAGGTGTCAGTGTGAAGGGAGGGGCTGTGAGGGGGAGGGTCCATGGGGGTGTCAGTGTGAGGGGGAGGGGCTGTGAGGGGAGGGTCCATGGGGGTGTCAGTGTGAGGGGAAGGGGCTGTGGGGGGCTGGGCTCCCCAGTCACTGCTCTGTCAATGCCCCTGTCACAGAGTCCCCGGGCGATTCTCTGGAACTGCTCTCTACGAAGCCAGTCAGGACTCTGGAGGAGCCTCCTCGCTGAGCCGACTGTCTCCAGGGCAAGAAGCTTCCCCAGCTTCAACCTTCCTGGATCTGACCCGGAGCATTCAGCATCCCCTTCTTCACCGCAGCGAGTCCGCCCGGGTGAGGCTCCTGGGGAAGGCAGACGGCCCTGCCCCCAACTCCACCGTCAGACGTGACTCTCAGCCAGCCAGTGAAACAGAAGGTTTATTAGACGACAGGAACAGGGTCTAAACCAGAGCTTGTAGGTACAGAGAACAGGACCCCTCAGTCAGGTCCATCTTGGGGGGTGGGGAGGCCAGAGGTCCGTCTGGACCTCCCTCCATGTGCCCAGCCAGCTCCAAACTCTCCAGCCCCACCTGTGCCTTTGTCTCCTTCCTGGGCCAGGAGATCATCTGATCCCTTTGTTCCCCAAACCCTTCAGCCGGCACCTTTGCAGGGAAGGGGCCCAGGCCAGCAGTTGCCAGGAGACAGGGTGTCGGCCATGCTGTGTCATCACACTGGCCCTCTAGGGCTTTGCAACAATCACACACCCTTATCCCACCACCTAGAGACTTAAGAAATGCAGAGGGGAAACTGAGGCATAGGGGAAACTGAGGCACCCACTCAGTATTCAGAGGAAACATTAGGAACAGTCCCACTTCGTTACACCCTCCCTGAATGTTTGTTTAAATCACTTGGTGGTGGCAGCATACCGTTCAAAGACAAAAGGGATTTGTGCTTTGAGGAAGTTTTTATCCTAAGCTGGTAAAAATAAGCTTTGGGGGTCTTTCATGCAGGTGCCCACGACTGTACCCCAGAGTTCAGAATGGGGAGGGAACCCCTGACAACCTCCTTCCTCGGGCTGTAGCTGAAGCCAGAGCAGCCAAGAAGAGACTCCAGCCCTGAAAAAAGCTGGACGTTCAGTACAAAGGGGAAAGTGCACAAAGCACAACCGCAAAGGGACTTGAACCCTCAATTTTCTGATCCGAAGTAAGATGCCTGATCCATTAGGCCACACGGTCATATGGGGAAAGTCTCTCCAAGCACTTCTTTAGAGAAGACAGACACTGTGTTTCTCGGGTCATCTACGGAGGGGCCAGAGACACTCTGGGCACAAGGAGCCGAGTTCCCAGCAAGATGTGAGTCCGTTCCTCCCAACTGGACGGGGTTCTTGTTCTTCTGCACATTGTCGCCCATGGAGACCAAGGACCTGCAAATGTGATTTCATATTATAGCTTTGTTTAATTGATGAAAACATAAACTAGACACTTGGAGGATTAGAACTGATTTCAGCTGAGGGACGTGTTTGCTAGGTTTTTATGCATTTGCACAGGGAAATGTTGAGTGTTTTCACTCATCCCTATTCAGCGGAACTCCTGAACAGAATGGAAATAGATTTGTAATTATTTTTGTTAAAGGAACAGGTTTGCAAGGGGGCACTTGGATTTGAACCAAGGACCACGTGAGCTGTAGTCAAACACTCTACCACTGAGCTACACCCCCAAAGTGTTCTGCAGCAGGGGAGGGTCTCTGGCAGTGTGTGTGTCGCTGACATAGTGGAGTGATACTGAAACAGGACAGAGTACAGATGGCATTGTGGGGGTGGCATGAACCGTATCTCTTCATTTCCCCTTCTAATAACTGAGGGGACAGAAACCCTTACCCAGCGAGGTCACATTCTCATAGTTCTCCTGCATGACGGCTCTGTAGAGGGCTCTCTGAGCGGGGTCCAGCAGAGCCCCCTCTTCCCTGGTGAAATACACAGCCACCTCCTCGAAGGTCACCGGCCCCTGAAAGAACAAGAGTCCAACACTCAGGATCTGCTGCCCCACTCACAGCCCCGCTATTCCTGTGGTAGAGGAGCCAAGCGGAAGCTCTGGGTGGCTCACAGTGAACAGAGTCCCACCCCCACCCCGCTCAGAGCATCCAGGAAATACCAGGGTGAAGGGACGAAGAGAGAGCCCCTTGTCTCTCCCAGCAGATCCATCACACACCTACTAGCCACAGACTGATACAGGAGATGGAGCCCCTACCTGGGTCCAGGGAGAGATCTCTGGTAGGAAGCCCAACACCCTCCTCATTGTGAGGAGCTGGATATGAAGGGAGGGGAATCTCCCCTAAGCCTCACTGGTGGGTGCCTGTGACGAAGTAGGGAGCGGGGTGGATTTGACCTGGGAGTGTTGTGGGGGAGGTTCACTGGGACTGGCTGCATTGGGGATGGGAGACTTCCCCTGAAGGAAGATACCTGAGGCTGTAACATGAGCCAGAAGGGGGGTTGGGAGAGGTGACACCTTTGCCTGGAAAAATGGACAAAGCCTAGAAAAGAAGCCGGGGGAGGGGAAAAGAGCCTGCTCAAGGGTTTGGTCTGGTTGGTTAAAGTTTAAAGCTGGGTGGTAAAACGCAGGGAGCCCCAAGGCTGGGGTCTAAGCTCCCTGGCCCCAAAAGGGCCCGACTAAGGGGTCCTGTTTGTACCCACAAGCTCTGTTTGAACTGTGTTCCTGGCGTCCTTAATAAACCTTCTGTTCTGCTGGCTGGCTAAGTGTCACAGTAAATCCCACGAAAAGGGGTACAGGGCTCTAACTCCCCCACACTCCGTGACAGTGCCCCCTTCATATCTCACAGCAGCCGCTGGTTAGTCGGATCAGGCTCCAGCACTGGGAGTCTGGTTAGTTTTCTTAGGCCCATGTCGGTGGCTTATTTTCTGTTTTACAAATCAGAGCATTTCGACCTCGGAACCTCATGGGCGTGTTCCTAGAATCTAGGCTGCTTATTAAACATCTCCCAGCAGGTTTGCCGCATCCTGTCCTTCTCCCTTTCTCCACCCTGTGCATTTCCTGCCCCGCGCCAACCTCCAAACCAGACTGTGCAAACCTTCCCATCTCCGGTGTATTTGCTGTCCCTCTTCCTCCCGCAGGAACCCACCAGCAACCCCCCAATAATCCCTACCTGAGCTGGTTCCTCTGCAGCCATTTCCCTTCCGTGTCCCATGGGAGGACGGGATGAACTGGAGCGAAACAGGGACGTCATTCTGCAGCCTGGGTGGGTGAGAAGGGTAATTGTGGGGGTTTCAGAACAGACTTTAGTTTATTTCACAGCATGATTCGCCCAGACCCTTTCCCTGGAGACAGACATTCTAGATTCTGTGATGCTGGGAAAATGCTTCATCTCTTTATTACAGTGTAGACCTGGCTCCTCCTGCCAGGCTAAGCCAACAGAGAGATGTTCAACCTCCCTTCTCCCTCCCCCCACCCCGTAACAAAGTGTCTGAACACAAGGCTAGAAAAGAGCAGAACCAAAGGAGTCACTGTGGGGGATTTCCTCGGACACTGACCACACGGCAGCCACACCCCAGCAGGAGGAACATGGAGTCAGGAACTGGCTTTTCCTCTGTCTGATCCTTTTCTTGTTCACTGGAAAGTGATTCTGCCCAGGGATGCTGCAACACGTGTGTCTGGTGGATTAGAGAGCTGGAAATCTCTCTCCCCCTCATTTCTACCACTGCCCCTTTCAGTCTCCCCTTCCCCTGTCCTCTCTCCCTGCCCCTCTCCGGCTGGGAAAGTCCCATTCCTGGGTTCTTTGCTCTCCCATCAATGGATTTTCTCCTGGCAATTGCTAATGGGAGGAGAAATGAGGAGAGGCTGTTTGTGCAGAGTCACTTGCTTGCCAGTCCCCAGCACTTTCCCTGAGGTCTTTCAGTTACCTGCAGTCTATGGCTCAGAATTTAGTTAACATGGCCCAGGGCTGCCCTATGGGGCTAGTACCAGCTGGAGAAAGTCATCACCTGGGCTGGGCAGAGAAGAAGCTTCAATTAAGGTCACTTCCGAGCACAGAACCCCGACCGGGTCACGATGGAGGCTGCAGCATCTGACCCAGGAAGCTGAACCCCAATATCCTGAGCAGAGAGGGACAGGGCGTTGGAGCAGCCTTCCCTCCTTGAGCTCTCTGGGGAGAGCAGCTAATGAGAGCCCCTCCTCACAGGGGGAATTGCTGATCTCATTTGCCCCACTGTCCATCTAGAGTCACTCCTCGTCTTTCCATGCAGTGACTCTGGATAAACAATGGTCTCAGTGAAACCAGATTTCAGAAAGAATGAGTCCAGAGTGCTGTGGAAGAAACCATTGTGTGGCAGTGCTAACCCCCTTCCCCCCCTCCCGCACCCCCAGATCGAGAACAAGGGCTGGGGGCACGAATTTTCCCAACGGAACCGGAACTTCCTGCAGTTTTCAAAAGAGAAGAAAAGCAAAATCTGCGATTTCACACGAAGAGTGTTTGGTAAGTAGATAGAAAGTTATCACAGTGACTGGAGGTGGCCGGGGAATGCCGGGCAGTGCTTGGAGCCAGGACATTGGCACACGTAGATCAGAGAGAAGGACCATGGTTAGTAGCACTCCCCATAGCCCCCAGCCAGGGTCCACCAGATAATCCCTGGGACTCGGCCCCCAGAATCCCTGGCCAGGAACCCCAGATACCCCTCAAAGCCCCACCGGCACGGGAATCCACACCAGACCATCACTGCCAGGTTGGGAATCCCAAAGGGTTCCCCCCAAGAAGAGCCCCCAGCAGCTAGGGACACCCCCCCAACAGACCGCCCCCTGGGAACTCAGTCCCTCACTGCCTACCTGGGATTCTCCCACTGCCTTCCTAGGACCTCCGCCTGCCCTCCAGTAGGATCTGCCCTGCCATTTGCCTGGGATCCCCTGATGCTTTACAGTGGGACCCCTCACGCTGCTTGCCCGGCATCCCCTGACCTAGCGCCAGAGATCCACCCCCCGCCCCGCTCTGTGCACTGGGCATGGCAACGATCCCAGGAGCCAGCGGGGGAAGCCCAAACAGAGCCCTTGGAACAGCACCAGGCACCCTCTAGCGCCCTGTCCCGGCACCCCAAGAGATGTGCACCCCGCTGTTCTGCAGCCACCAGGCCCCCAGCGATACCCACCTCCAGCCCCATCGCCTCAGGGCTGGGCACATCAGAACCATCCCCCGAAACCCCAAACCTCCAGAGCCACCAACCTGACTAGGGTGCCCCCTGCCCAGTCACCCACACACCTCCCCCCACCACAATGCCCCTTCAGCTCCAGCTGCAATCTCCCCACACAGGCGACACCCCTTGCCCCCAGCAACAGTGTTACCCCCCAGTGTGTGATAAGTGGGTTACCAGTTATCACCGCCCCCTGCTGGCCTGACACAGGCAGAGGGAGCCCTGGGGGACGCTTCTTTAAACAGGAGAATGGAAAGGCCTGGAGGCCCAAAACAGGTAAGAAATGTCCATGGCCTGTCACTAGCAAATAACGGCCACCATGGATCCACCCCAGAGGTGGCTGCATCTTAGCACTGCGGGAAGCAACCCCTCATGGAGGCCATTTGTCGTGGGGTTTGCGATACTTCTGGACCCACGCTGCCCTCAGAATGACCTCCTCATCCTGTGCCAGACGGAGAAAAGAAAAAGGTCCAGCCAACTCTCCTGTTACCAGGTGTGGGCCATTTATCCCCAAACAGGGGGTGGCCTCTGGGTTTGATGTGTATTAAATAGGTGGCTGGTCTCTTTCATTGGCAAACAGTTTAACAGAGAGAAAGGGGGGAAAGAAATGATTCTGAAAGGAGAGAGAGGAGAAAGATGATCACTGCAAAATTTAACCCCCTGCAACATCCAAGATGGAGAACGACTCAGAGCAACAGGTTCCCTCCAAGGAAGGAGAATTTGCTGGGATTTAGAAACATGGGAAACAGCCCCAAACACAAAAGGATTTGTAATTGACATTTGATAATGAGGTTGAAAGAGAGAAATCCTGAGATTTGAGATCAATGTTCAGAAATGAAAGAGAAAGGGTGGAAATCTGAGGGATTTTGGATCCATTTTTGCAAATTATAGACAGGAAAGTGGATAATTCGAGGGATTTTATATCAGTGGTTCATATGATGTAAAATCTGAGTGTTTCACATCAATATTTGATAAATGAAGAGAGAGGAAATGGGCAACATTTGCAAACATTTTATATCCATATTCAAGAATCTGAGAAAAGGTGTAAATCTGATTGTTTTAGTATTTTATAAGGAGAGCGACAGGGGAAAATCTCAGGGCATATTCACTTAGAAATAGACAAGTAGAGAGAAGTGGGGAAATGTTTAGGGTATTTTATATCGATCTTTGAGATTTGCAGAGAATGTGTCACAAATTACATATCTGATCACATGAGAGAAACACCAAGATCGGGGGGGATTTCATGTTGCTATTAAATAACTAGAGGGAAAGGGGGGGGGCTGTGACTGGATTTTACGGGACTGTCCAACACATGAACACAAAGTGCCCCCCCCCCAGTTACAGGGCAGCGGGGAGCCCTTTGGGGAGCTGCTCTCAGGGGGGGGGGGCTGGAGGGACCCTGGCCCAGGGGAGGGGGCAGCAGTGGGGGATGGGCTGGTGGGGCAGTTTGGGGGCAGCAGGTGGGCTGGGGACACCGGGGTCCGGGCAGTGCCCATGGGGGGCACGTGCTCCCCCGTCCCTGCCCGGGCAGAGACCGGGCACCTCGGCCCAGCCCCAGGCAGGGGCAGCCCTGTCCGGGGGGTGGCTCCGGGCAGCAACTTCCCCCCGCCCCGGAGAAGGACAAATCGCGGCGGGAAAATCCCCCCCCCCCCGGAAAGCCGGGAAATAGCCATTGGGGGGGCGGGGAGCCCGGGGGGGGGGGAGCTGATCACTGGGGGGGGGATCCCCGGAGTGTCTCGCCCCGGGGGGGATGCGGGGGGGGGCGAGTGGCACCAACAGGGACAGGAGCTAATTAACTCCCCGCCCCCCCGGGGATTTCCCGGCCCCCCAATGACCCCCCCCCCAACTCCGGCTCCTCCCCCCCAGGGACCCCCCCGCCGGCCCCAGTCTCCGCCCCCCAGTCCCGGGGGGGGGCAGATCCCGGCGGCGGCTCCCCGGGGGCTGAGGCAGCTCCGAGGCTTCTCCCCGGTTCCGGGGGGGGGGAGGGGGGGCAGAGAGTCACTTTCCCGCCCCTCCCCCCGGGGTCTGTCACTCACCCGTCTCTGGGCTTTGTTCTCCCACCCACACCTGGGCTCGCAACGAGCATGCGCAATTTCACCTGCTGAAACCCTCCCTTGCCTGGGCGGGAGAGCGCAGCAGCGGCCCCGGGGCAGGCTGGGAGATGTAGTTCCGGACTCTCCCGGGACCGGAAGTGACGTCGGGCGGAGGGGGCGGACGAGCCGGGCTTCGAACGCGCGCGGGTCGCTGCGGCTCTGCCTGGCTCGTGCGCGGCCGTTGGAGCCTCTCGCGGAGCCGTTGGAGCGGTTTGTGTCTCCCGGCTCTGGGCATGCGCAGATCGGGGGCGGGGGGAGAGGAGCAGGTGACCCCCGGGGGCGGGGGCTGAGACCCCCTCGGATTTACCGCTGCCCCCGGCCCTGGGGACCCCCCGCCCCGCCCCCTTCCTCCCTAGAGAGCCACGAGCCGCACCCAGGGTGCCCCGCCCTCCCCTCCCACCCCTGAGCAGGTCTCTGCGCCCCTCCCCCCCCCGCACCCCATTGTCTCCCCCTCCCCCCACGGCCGGTTCGGGGTTCGGGGGTTTCCCCCCATTGTCCCCGGCCGGGATTTGTCCTGTTCCGGGGGATCGATCCCCTGAGCGATGCCTGAGCCGGGCCGAGGCCGGGGGGGCCTGAGACAGGGACCCCGCTGGGCTGGGCTGGGGGGGGGGGGGAGCCAGCGCCCCCCATGGAGACGGCCCCGCCCCGGGTTCCCCAGTCCCAGCTACTTCCCCTCCCCCGCCCGGCCCAGCCCAGCAGCCCCCCGACCCCACTGCCAGCCCCTCCCCACAGCCAGTGACCTTCTGACCCCCCCCACCCCACTGCCAGCCCCTCCCTACAGCCAGCGACCTTCTGACCCCCCCCACCCCACTGCCAGCCCCTCCCCACAGCCAGCGACCTTCTGACCCCCCCCCCCCCCCCCCCCGGGAAAGCCACATCGCCCAGGCTCCCGGCCGGCCCCGGGAATGTGAGGGGAGAAGAATCCATCCCGCCCTGTTGCGGATTGAATATCGCTGTATAATCCCCTCCAATTTCCCCCCTTCTCTCTCGCGCTGTTCGACGGTGACATCAAATCCCCCCCGACGTTGGTGCTTCTCTCGTCTGTTGGCAAATATTTACGCTGAGCCCCATTTTCTCCTCACTTCTGAAATACTGAAATTCTTGAAAATCTTCCCGCTTTTCTCCCCAGGTGTGTGGCTGAGATCAGGGCTCTCGTTCTGAGCGTGGCTCGGGCCTTGCCTGAGATCAGGTCCCCCCGTGTGCCGGGCACGGCACAAACCCTGACCAAGCTTGGGCCACTGGTGACAGGAGCTGCAGAGACCCCTACAGAGAGCAGGGAGCGTGTTGTGCCGGGGGCGACAGTGACCCCGACTGAGCTCCGGGCCCCTGTTGTGCCAGGCGCTGCAAAGACACCGAGTGAAATCAGGCTCCCGTTCTGCCAGGTGCTGCAGAGACAACCAACAAAATCAGGGACCTTGTTCTTCCTGGAGCTGCAGAGACCCCAGCTGAGATCTGGGCCCCGTTCTGCCAGGCGCTGCAGAGACCCCAACAGAGCTCAGACCCCACTGTTGTGACAGGCGCTGTGGAGACCGCAACTGAGATCTGCCCCCCATTGTGCCAGGTAAAACCGAGACCTAGACTGAGATCACAGCCCCCCTTGTGCCAGGCAGCGCACGACTGCTTCCTGGTTTCCTGCCTCCATTGTGCCGGGCACTTCAGAGACCTCGACTGAGATCTGTGTCCCCGTTGGGCCTGGCCCTGCACTGCCCCTGACAGAGATCCTGTCCCCACATTTTGCCAGATGCTGCAGGGACCCCAAATCAATTCAGGGATCCTGTAATGCCGGGAGTTGCAGAGCCCCCGGCTGAGGTCAGGCCCCCTGTTGTGCAGGGCTCTACACAGACACTGACCAAGATCAGGGTCCCCATTGTGACAGGTGCTGAACAGACACCAAGGGTGTCTCTACCCTGCCATTAACAACCCACAGCTGGACCGTGCCGGCTGACTCAGGCTCACAGGGCTCAGGCCAAGGGGCTGTTTAATTGCAGTGTCGCTGTCTGGGCTCGGGCTGGAGCCAGGCTGGAGGACCCTGCGAGGTGGGAGGGTACCAGACCTTGGGCTGCAGCCCAAGCGGGAACATCTACACCACAATGAAACAGCCCCGCAGCCTGAGCCGTGTGAGCCCAAGTCAGCGGGCACGGGCCAGCCGCCGGTGTCTCACTGCAGTGTAGACATGCCACAGTGACAGAGTCCTTGCCACAAAAACCTCAAAGGCTAAATAGCAAATGGTGGGAGGCTACTGTCCATTTTACAGGTGGGGAAACTGAAGCTCAGATTGCTGAAGTAATTTGCTCAAGTTTGCATGGAGAATTTGGGCAAAACTGAACCCAGATAGTTTGAATTCTTGCCTCTCCCCTTAACCCCAAGCCCAGCTTGTGTGTGGACAGTGTTGTTTTGGTCTGTGTTTGCGTTGCATTCGCTTCCAAGGGAGGCTGTGGAATTTCCTTCATTGGAGGTTTTTAAGACCAGGTTAGAGGTACGCCAGTCTGGGAATGTCTAGGGATACTTGGTCCTGCCTCAGCACAGGAGGCTTGAGTAGACGACCTCTCAAGATCCCTTCCATGTCTACATGGAAATAATTCTCTTTTGTGCTGTGTCCTGTTCCACGCTGAGCTGTTTTGCATGGTGCCATTTGGAACAGTGATCGCACCATGTTGCGTTGCATAGTTTATGGTGCATTGTTTTGCTTCAGCTCGTTTGGTGCCTGTGTTGTGTTGGTTTGAGTTGAGCTATTTTCCATTGTGTACTTTTGTCCTAGGATTTCTTAGTTTGCATTGTTTCTTTGTTTTCCTTTTTATTGTCATTTTAAGCTGTGGAGTGTAGGTTGTGGGTTTAGTTTTTTTCTGAATTGCCTGGCATTATGTTGTCATCACACCAATCCCTACATAAAGGTATGGAGCGCAGTCTTGAAGCCAGTTAGGTTTTTTGCCCCCACTGCTTCCCTTGGGAGGCTGTTCCAAAACTTAACTCTGATGATTAGAAACCTTCACCTCATTTCAAGCCAAAACGTATTGATGGCCAATATATATTTGTTCTAGTGCCAGCATTGGTGCTTAACCTAGATAACTCGTCTCCTTCCCTGGTATTTATCCTTCTGATGTATTTATAGAGAGCAGTCGTATCTCCCCTTAGTCTTCTTTTGGTTAGGCTAAACAAGCCAAGCTCTTTGAGTCTCCTCTCATAAGGCAGATTTTCCATTCCTTGGATCATCCTAGTAGCCCTTCTCTGCACCTGTTCCACTTTGAATTCATCCTTCTTAAACATGGGAGACCAGTACTGTTATACAGGGCACTGATGAGACCTCATCTGAAATACAGTGGAAATACAACACAGTATTTCAGATGAGGTCTCATCAGTGCCCTGTATTACTGTACTTAACCCTTCCCTGTGTCTACTGGAAATACCTCGCCTGATGCATCCTAGGACTGCATTCACCTATTTCACGGCCGCATCACATTGGCAGCTCATAGTTATCCTGTGATCAACCAATACACCTAGGTCTTTCTCCTCCTCTGTCACTTCCAACTGATAAATCCCCAGCTTAGTGCAGAAACTCTTGTTGTCAGTCCCTAAGTGTATAACTCTGCACTATTAATTTTCATTCCATTTCTATTACTTCAGTTTTCAAAGTCATGCAAATCTTCTTGGATAATATTCCTGCCCTCCTCCATATTGGCAATCCCTCCCAGCTTTGTGTCACGCTCCCACTCTTTGTGCCAAGGTCACTAATAAAAATGTCGAATAAGATTGGTCCCAAGACTGATCTCTGAGGAACTCCACTAGTAACCTCCCTCCAGC
Organism: Chelydra serpentina; assembly: GCA_037349315.1. NCBI lineage: Eukaryota > Metazoa > Chordata > Testudines > Chelydridae > Chelydra > Chelydra serpentina. Next base: position 149,319 of record JBAIAC010000205.1, read on the forward strand.
CTGACAACTCACCATTCAGTACGACACCTTGTAGTCTCCCCTGTAACCAATTCCTTAGCAACCTTCCAGTTCTCATATTAATCCCCATCTTCTCCAATTTAACAAGTAGTTTCCCACATGGAGCTGTATCAAATGCCTTACTAACACCCAGATAGATTAGAGCTGCTGCATTTCCTTCGTCCAAAAATTAGTTACCTTCTCACAGAAAGAGAACAGGTTTATCTGGCACGATCTACCTTTTGTAACACCATGTTTTGTTTCATTGTAGTGCTGAAGGGTAGAAGGAATGGTTAGCAATAGGCTGAGAATGGCCATGTGGAGGTGGGGCAGGGGATGGCAGACAGTGTGGAGATGGGGCAGGGAATGTGATGTTGGAGGTGTATCTGGGATTTTGTTTTGTAGGAGTTCACGTCTTCGCTTCTTGTGGCCGTGGAGCATTCTGCAGCATGTCAGCAGAGCAGACGCACACAGCATTGCTCCGTCTGCAACACGCAGCATTCCCTGCCAGACGGGATGGGCGATTTTTCAGGGGCCCAGCTTGATATGCCTGGCTGGGGTGGATTCAGTTGGACGGGGATCTGGGGCTCTGATAGTTTGGGATGTTCCTTTTTGCATAGTTAGTTCTTTCTCTTTATTGTTTTTCCCCCACCTATGCCCGATGCCACTCTCTTCTTAACTCGCTTTGGTTATTTCAGTTCCAGTTTTTAAATGGGATCTAATAATTGCAAAGCTGAATGAAAGATCAAATAAACAGAACCATTTGAATGTTGGCACATAGCTGGTGGTCCACCAGTGGTGGAACTGTCCCTAGTGAAGGTATGCTGTAATTACCTGGTTACCTATAGCACTGTCTGGTGGGGTGGATAAAGCAATGTCAGAGTCAAAAGTGCTTTTTACGGCGAAAGGCCTCATCAGCTGTTTGCTCTCTACAGAGCATGCCACCGGCCAGGGCTTGCAGTCTTTCAGGAGTGGTGCGCTGGATTGTGTTTACTAATCTCATAATAAAACGTTAAGACTGCTAGTTTACAATATCCAATTAAATCTTTCAAACAATTCTAGAAATAGACTCGAATGCTATTAAAACAACGTAGTATAAATACTGATTCAAAGCTGAAATTAAAATTACGAGCTAAACACATGTAGGATGACCAAATGTCCCAATTTTATAGGGACAGTCCTGATTTTGGGGGCTTTTTCTTATATAGGCACTTATTACCCCCCCACACCCCCATCCTGATTTTTCACACTTGCTATCTGGTCACCCTAAACATATGAGAAATGAACTGACACCTAATGTCCATTTCTTAATGCCTGAAATGTTGACACTTGCTCACACCATCTTTTTTTCAAAAGCAATGCACAGCACAGTCAAGTTAATTCATGAAAACACACCAATTATTGACTGCTTTGTGTTGTATAAGCATCTGATTAAGTACCTAATTAAAACTGTACCGCTGTAAGTGGCAATGCATCAACACAGTTTAGCTCCAATGTGTTTAAATCTGAATGAAAAGTTTCTAAATTAAATACATGGCAGGATGATAAACGGGGATAATACACACAAGTGCCTCTGCCCAGTCCTGTTGACTTCTTGTCCCAACCCCCCATGAGTTCTGGCCTCTTGGTCAACTCAGTTCCCAGTCCCACATCAGCTGTGCCCTCTCCCAGCCTAACCCGACTCTACTGCAGTTCTTCATCCCCCTTGTCCAGGCAGGGGGCTGGTGCTGCAGCCCCTAAGGCACCTGCGTCAATCACTGTCTCACATACTGGGGCTATTTAGATTTCAGGGAACGATTTATCAGCGTTACTGACTCTGGGAGGTGGCAGAGAGGAGAGGCTGAGAGGGAGTTGGCTCCCCACACTCTGTAGGGCCATGTTCAACCCTGGTAATCTCCATGTTACCTCCCCCTCCCCCATGTGTCTCTGCTCATGTGTGAGAGTGTCACCTTCTGATCACAATGCCACTGGCGTTGGCAGAGCTCCCAGACAGGAGCTACATCCGGATGAGATTACAGTACTGAGAGTAAAATACATCACAGGGAGGGTGTAATTATCTTCAAAGCAAGCATTACAGTCCAGGAAGTGAAAGAATTCAAGTACTTCATTACTTAAAATTACGTTTGAAAGGACTGGATTTTTTATTAATAAATTGCAGTAAATGTTGATTTCACTGTAGACACACATACAGATGAAAAAATATTTATATAGGCAAAATACAGAAATGCTTCTGGAGAAAGTCGAGTTTGATTTAAGGATATTTACATTGTATATTTTGCATGTGACATTGACAATTTCTGTTTGAACAGTTATAAAGATGTGGCTTTTGGAATCTCAACTTTTACTGTAATTAAATAATTGTTGTCTGACCACCCCCATAACTTCCCACAGCTCTGAACATTAAAATTGTAAACATTGAAAGAGGGGCTTAAAATAAATATCGATAACCTCAATTGACATTAAAAAAAGAAATAGACAAAATGAATGTTGCCAAACCCACGTAACACCAATCGCAATAGGATAGGGGATGGAAATTCACAGCTAAGGAAACCAACCTTAATTCTGCCCTGTAATGCCACCAGGCAAGTGCCATAGGGCTACAAATTAGGCATGTTGGTGTATAAAATTCCAGATTAGATCATACCGATTTGTAAAGACAAATGAGATCTTTTCCTCAGGGTATCACCTTCACTAGGTTGTTTTTTTATTTATAATTCCCAGAAGTCAATAGATAGAAAGTTATTTATCAGTTATGAAGTTGCCGTTTCATATTTCTGGGGAGTGTCTATAATTTTACACTAGGGGCCAGGTCCTTGGAGAGACGGAACCTTGGTTTCATTTTAACTTGTGCAAGCTCAGCAGCTTCCGGAATTTGGTTCAAAGTATTTATATGTTTCCCTGGCCTGTTCTTAAAAGTGATGCTAGAGAAAGTGGGGAAGGGCAGGAACTGACTGCAGGATCAATAGCTGAGTCCCTTAGATATTTATAGCTCATCAGAAGGAGGACGGGGATTGATCAGTGTCAGGGGATTCAATAATAAACACACAAATATCTTAATATTCTTAATATAATATTCTGCTCTTAATGAATTTTCATCTTCTAATTCCCATAACCCACTAATTATCCCGGGAGTCGGGGGAGGGAGTACTAGTAAACCCCTGTGGCCAGTGTGGAACCTAAGGCACAAGGATATTTCAGTGGCTACTCCTGTGGGGATTCTGTGCCAGTGCGTATGCACAGAATTCACGTCCAGCGCAGAATTTCTTTTTCTTTTTTTTTTTTGCATGAAGAAAATAAATTCTGCCCGAGAAGTGCTGCAGTTCTGCCTTTCACCCACCCTGTGGCACCAGAACAGCCAGCAGCCAGCTGGGTTCATCTTGGTGGGAAATTGTTGCCCTGAGCTATACCGCAAATAGGAAGAGAGTTAGTGGGTGTAAGTTGGGGGAGTCCTGAGACACGGCTGCCTCTGGGGGTGGGGACAGGGTGCTCATTCTCTACTCACAGGAGGGTGTGGAAGGGGCACAGGAGGAGCAAGTGTCCCCCATGGAGACTGCCCAGCCCCAGGTTACCCACTCCCAGCCTTTTCTGCCCCCCACCATACCCCAAACCTCTTCCCCCCTCCAACCATCAGCTGCCAGTCTTCCCTCGCTGCTACCCCTTCCTGACTGGCAGAGAACCTCTAAGCCAGTAGTGTGTCAGGGCTCAACCCTCTGGCTGAGGCCTCGGGGCACTTTCTTCCTCTCTCGGGGCACCATGCCACAGGGGCCCCACAAATCTACATTGCTTAGGCTTTGGCTTCAGCCCCCGGTGGTGGGGCTCGGGGCCCTGGACTTCAGCCCCATCCGCTGGGACTTCAGCTTTCTGCCCTGGGCCTCGGCAAGTCTAATGCTGGCCTTGCTTGGCAGCCCCCCGATAACTGCTCGTGGCCCACTGGGGGGCCCCAGACCCCTGGTTGAGAACCACTGCCTTACACCACGAATCACAGCAGTGTTCAGGTTACTGCCAGTCCTGAGGGACCAGTCACTTCCTTAGGTCAATTGAATCTTAGGTCTCACAACAAAGACCACACTTGTAGCCAGTCCTGTAATAACCTGTATTAAGATTTATTTAAAGGAAATGAGAGTTTACAACGTTAAAGCAGGTGATCATATAGATGCAGGCGAGTTACAGTTTTAAATTTCAAACTGTAATAGAAGCTTCTATAATAATAACTCTCTCTATATGCTTTAGGACTAACCCAGGCTAAGCAGCTGGGGATCTCTTGCTTATGCCTAGAAAATTTGCCCCCCAGAGTCCAAGCAGCATACAGATAATCAGTTCCTTCTGTATGGGTTTTTTTATCACCTTCCTGCCATGTGCTCTGAGCTGCAAACTCAGCTAATGGGAAGTCAACAGCACAACAACAATCGTTTGTCTTCTTTAACATCCCATAATAATATATCTGGTGTTGATGGGCCTCTCCTGCCAGGCAGGGTGTATTGCATTCTGTTACCAATCAGCACTTCACATAGGTCAAGTCTCTCTCCTGTCTGGTGATTTACATAGCCACAGAGGCTCACAATGCAACTAGCCAGATATTAACCCAGGCAGCAACTCACTAGCATTCAATAAAGTCTGAACACTAAACACATTCTTATCATTCTAATACCTGTTTTAACAATACTAACACAGGTGAGCCAGACTGATTCCAGCTAGGTGTTTGTCCATGTTCAGTTAAGACATGGGGCTTTTGCAAGAGCTAACACCTCATCTGCCAGTGTCACAGGCAGGATGGGCAGGGATGGCGTCTCTAGCTTCTGTTTGCCAGAAGCTGGGAATGGGTGACGGGATGGATCACTTGATGATCACCTCTTCTGTTCATTCCCTCTGAAGCACCTGGCATTGGCCACTGAGCTAGATGGACCATTGGTCTGACGCAGGGGCCGTTCTTATGTTCACAGTCTCTATGAGGAGTATCAATTCATTTGGACTCGCTGGGAAGCCACAGAAAGAAACATGGTGTGCTGAGGCAAGAAGGCCCAGTCTCAGAGCCCCTGAGTTCTCGCTTGTCAAAAGATAAAACTAGGCCCAGCCCTTGAAAGGGGGCACTCCCAGGAGAGACTGTATAAAGGCTGGAGCATCAAACAACTTTGTAAACCTGAGACAGCTGCCTTGGGGACAATGACAGGGAGACTCCCCGAAAGTGACTCCTTTGATTCTGCTCTTCTCTGGCCTTTGGTTCATAGAAACATAGAACTGGAAGGGACCTCGAGAGGTCATCTAGTCCAGTCCCCTGCACTCAAGGCAGGACTAAGGTATTATCTAGACCATCCCTGACAGGTGTTTGTCCAGCCTGCTCTTAAAAATCCCCAATGATGGAGATTCCACAACCTCCCTAGGCAATTTATTCCAGTGCTTAACCTCTCTGACCGTTAGGAAGTTTTTTCCTAATCTCCATCCTAAACCACCCTTCCTGCCATTTAAGGCCATTGCTTCTTGTCCTAGCCTCAGAAGTTAAGAAGAACAATTTTTCTCCTGCATCCTTGTAACAACCTTGTATGTACTTGAAAACTGTTACTATGTCCCCTCTCAGTCTTCTGTTCTCCAGACAAAACAAACCCAATTTTTTCAATCTTCCCTCAGAGGTCATGTTTTCTAGACCTTTAATCATTTTTGTTGCTCTTCTCTGGACTTTCTCCAATTTGTCCACATCTGTCCTGAAATGTGGCGCCCACAACTGGACACAGTTACAGGTGTGGCCTAATCAGTGCAGAGTAGAGCAGAAGGATTACTTCTTGTGTCTTGCTTACAATACTCCTGCTAATACATCCCAGAATGATATTTGCTTTTTTTGCACTGTTGACTCCTATTTAGCTTGTGATCCACTATGACCCCCAGCTCCCTTTCCACAGTACTCCTTCCTAGGCCGTCATTTCCCATTGTGTATGTGTGCAACTGATTGTTCCTTTCTAAGCGGAGTACTTTGCATTTGTCCTTATTGAATTTCATCCTATTTACTTCAGACCATTTCTCCAGTTTGTCCAGATCATTTTGAAATTTTATCCTGTCCTCCAAAGCACTTGCAACCCCTCCCAGCTTGGTATCGTCCGCAAACTTGATAAGTGTAACACAGAGACGGTTACTGGGAGGGTTTCACCATGTCTCAGAGGGTTACACGCTGGTGGGAGGGGGCTAGGCCTGTACTGGAATAAGGTCACTCTGTGCTTCACAGTGTGGCAGAACCTAGAGTGTCCATTAGCAGGGAAAAATCAAGGGGGGAATCGGCATGTGGAATGGATGAAAGCCCCGTCTGAATTCTCTCACATTGTCCTTCTCGTCCTGTCAGGCTACAGAATAACGTCCACGTTTCGTTCCAGATCATCCCATACTCCCAGGGGGAAGGAAATGGCTGCAATGGAGCTGGCTCAGGTAAGAGATTATCAGGGAGCTGGTGGTGGGTTCTGCTTGGAAGGAGAGGAGACGTACAGGCATAGGAAGCCGGTCGCTGCTAGAGGTGGTGGGAGGCAGGAAATATCTAGGGTGGAGAAAGGGAGGGGACAGGATGTGACAAACCCCGCTGAGATTTGTGTAATCTAGGGTGTGATGGGTTGTCACCCTTGGGGTGCAGTCTGGGGAGCTCCTTGGAACTGTTGTGCCCTCTAACCCTCAAACTGGGCTGGCCCTTCTTACACTGCTTTGCTGGAGATTCAGCCAGCCTCTCCAGGCCCTGTTATCACCCAATATGACAGCAGGTTGTGCCATACATCCTACTAAGCTACCTGAGTGCTTTACCTGAGCCACTCAAAGACAGATAGAAGACAACAGCCAATTTCCCAGCTCCCCAACCTTGCACACTTGCCGTAGTATAAATCCAGAATTATCCCATCATATAGTGAGCTCTCTAATTTAAGCTCATTAATATATATATATTGTTTTTTAAATGGAGATATGCCAATCTCCTAGAACTGGAACGACCTTGAAAGGTCATCGAGTCCAGTCCCCTGCCTTCACTAGCAGGACCAAGTACTGTCCCCTGACAGATTTTTGCCCCAGATCCCTAAATGGCCCCCTCAAGGATTGAACTCACAACCCTGGGTTTAGCAGGCCAATGCTCAAACCACTGAGATATTCCCCTCCCCCCCCCCCCCGAATATAGTTCGCCTTCCCCCATGGGCGGCTCTCACTGTGGGGGGGGACTCGGGGGGGCTCTGGGGTCACTGGCCAGGGACTATGGGGACTGGGTCTGGGGGCTGGGCTCTGGGCGGGTCTGGGGCCCCTGGCTCGGGGTCTGGGCTCTGGGGGGGGTCGGGGGCCCCTGGCTGGGGGCTGGGAATGTGACATCACCGATTCTGCTTTTCTCCCCTCTGGAAAACTGCGGAAACGTCCGGTTCCATTGGGAAAATTCATCCCCCGAGTCCTTGTCCTAGATCTGGGGGTGCGGGAGGGGGGAAGGGGGTTCGCGCTGCCCCACAATGGTCTCTCCCACAGCGCTCTGGACTCGTTCTTCCTGAAACCTGGTGTCACGGACACCACTGTTAATCCAGAGTCACTGCCTGACAGTGGGGCAAATGAGATCAGCAATTCCCCCTGTGAGGAGGGGGAGACAATGGGGTGCGGGCGGGAGGGGCAGAGACCTGCTCAGGGGTGGGGGGGGAGGGACACCCTGGGTGCGGCTCGTGGCTCCCCAGGGAGCAGCAGTAGCGGGAGCTCTGCACCTGCACATGCGGGACTCCCCCCGATCTGCGCATGCCCAGCGCGGGTGATTCCAACGGCTCCGCGAGAGGCTCCAACAGCCGAGCACGAGCCAGGCAGAGCCGCAGCGACCCGCGCGCGTTCGGAGCCCGGCTCGTCCGCCCCCTGCCCGACGTCACTTCCGCTCCCGGGAGAGTCCGGAACTACATCTCCCAGCCTGCCCCGGGGCCGCTGCTGCGCTCTCCCGCCCAGGCGAGGGAGGGTTTCAGCAGCTCGCGCCCCCCCCCCCCCCGCCCAACATCACTTCCGCTGCTGGCTCCATTGTGAGCCGGGAGCCCGGGCGGAGCCGCTGCTGCTCCCCGGGGTCTGGGCGGGGCCCGTCATTAACCCCTCCGTGCCCGGCCGGGGGGTGACAGACCGGGGGGGCGGGAAAGTGACTCTCCGCCCCCCCGGGAACCGGGGAGACTGGGGCCGGCGGGGGGGGGTCCCGGGGGGGGAAGGGGGGAGCACGTGCCCCCCATGGGCACTGCCCGGACCCCGGTGTCCCCAGCCCACCTGCCACCCCCAAACTGCCCCACCAGCCCATCCCCCACTGCTGCCCCCTTCCCTGGGCCAGGGTCCCTCCAGCGCCCCCCCCCCCCCCCCCCCCGAGAGCAGCTCCCCAAAGGGCTCCCCGCTGCCCTGTGACTGGGGGGGGGGGCGGCACTTTGTGTTCATGTGTTGGACAGTCCCGTAAAATCCAGTCACAGCCCCCCCCTTTCCCTCTAGTTATTTAATAGCAACAGAAAATCCCCCCCGATCTTGGTGTTTCTCTCATGTGATCAAATATGTAATTTGTGACACATTCTCTGCAAATCTCAAAGATTGATATAAAATACCCTAAATATTTGCCCCACTTCTCTCTACTTGGCTATTTCTAAGTGATTAGGCCCTGAGATTTTCCCCTGTCGCTCTCATTATAAAATAATAAAACAATCTCAGATTTACACCTTTTCTCAGATTCTTAAATATAAATATGGATATAAAATGTTGCCCATTTCCTCTCTCTTCATTTATCAAATATTGATGTGAAACACTCACATTTTACTTCATATCAACCACTGATATAAAATCCCTCGAATTATCCCCTTTCCTGTCTATAATTTGCAAAAATGGATCCAAAATCCCTCGGATGTCCACCCTTTCTCTTTCATTTCTGAACATTGATCTCAAATCTCAGGATTTCTCTCTTTCAACCTCATTATCAAATGTCAATTACAAATCCTTTTGTGTTTGGGGCTGTTCCCCATGTTTCTAAATCCCAGCAAATTCTCCTTCCTTGGAGGGAACCTGTTGCTCTGAGTCGTTCTCCATCTTGGATGTTGCAGGGGGTTAAATTTTGCAGTGATCATCTTTCTCCTCTCTCCCCTTTCAGAATCATTTCTTCCCCCCCTTTCTCTCTGTTAAACTGTTTGCCGATGAAAGAGCCCAGCCACCTATTTAATACACATCAAACCCAGAGGCCACCCCCTGTTTGGGGATAAATGGCCCACACCTGGTAACAGGAGAGTTGGCTGGACCCTTTTCTTTTCTCCGTCTGGCACAGGATGAGGAGGTCATTCTGAGGGCAGTGTGGGTCCAGAAGTATCGCAAACCCCCCGACAAATAGCCTCCATGAGGGGTTGCTTCCCGCAGTGCTAAGATGCAGCCACCTCTTGGGTGGATCCATGGTGGCCATTATTTGCTAGTGACAGGCCATGGACATTTCTTACCTGTTTTGGGCCTCCAGGCCTTCCAGTCTCCTGTTTAAAGAAGCGTCCCCCAGGGCTCCCTCTGCCTGTGTCAGGCCAGCAGGGGGCGGTGATAACTGGTAACCCACTTATCACACACTGTGGGGTAACACTGTTGCTGGGGGCAAGGGGTGTCGCCTGTGTGGGGAGATTGCAGCTGGCGCTGAAGGGGCATTGTGGTGGGGGGAGGTGTGTGGGTGACTGGGCAGGGGGCACCCTAGTCAGGTTGGTGGCTCTGGAGGTTTGGGGTTTCGGGGGATGGTTCTGATGTGCCCAGCCCTGAGGCGATGGGGCCTGGAGGTGGGTATCGCTGGGGGCCTGGTGGCTGCAGAACAGCGGGGTGCACATCTCTTGGGGTGCCTGGTGCTGTTCCAAGGGCTCTGTTTGGGCTTCCCCCGCTGGCTCCTGGGATCGTTGCCATGCCCAGTGCACAGAGCGGGGCGGGGGGTGGATCTCTGGCGCTAGGTCAGGGGATGCCGGGCAAGCAGCGTGAGGGGTCCCACTGTAAAGCATCAGGGGATCCCAGGCAAATGGCAGGGCAGATCCTACTGGAGGGCAGGCGGAGGTCCTAGGAAGGCAGTGGGAGAATCCCAGGTAGGCAGTGAGGGACTGAGTTCCCAGGGGGCGGTCTGTTGGGGGGGTGTCCCTAGCTGCTGGGGGCTCTTCTTGGGGGGAACCCTTTGGGATTCCCAACCTGGCAGTGATGGTCTGGTGGGGATTCCCGGGCCGGTGGGGCTTTGAGGGGTATCTGGGGTTCCTGGCCAGGGATTCTGGGGGCCGAGTCCCAGGGATTATCTGGTGGGACCCTGGCTGGGGGCTATGGGGAGTGCTACTAACCATGGTCCTTCTCTCTGATCTACGTGTGCCAATGTCCTGGCTCCAAGCACTGCCCGGCATTCCCCGGCCACCTCCAGTCACTGTGATAACTTTCTATCTACTTACCAAACACTCTTCGTGTGAAATCGCAGATTTTGCTTTTCTTCTCTTTTGAAAACTGCAGGAAGTTCCGGTTCCATTGGGAAAATTCGTGCCCCCAGCCCTTGTTCTCGATCTGGGGGTGCGGGAGGGGGGAAGGGGGTTAGCACTGCCACACAATGGTCTCTTCCACAGCACTCTGGACTCGTTCTTTCTGAAATCTGGTTTCACTGAGACCACTGTTAATCCAGAGTCACTGCATGGAAAGACGAGGAGTGACTCCAGGTGGACAGTGGGGCAAATGAGATCAGCAATTCTCCCTGTGAGGAGGGGCTCTCATTAGCTGCTCTCCCCAGAGAGCTCAAGGAGGGAAGGCTGCTCCAACGCCCTGTCCCTCTCTGCTCAGGATATTGGGGTTCAGCTTCCTGGGTCAGATGCTGCAGCCTCCATCGTGACCCGGTCGGGGTTCTGTGCTCGGAAGTGACCTTAATTGAAGCTTCTTCTCTGCCCAGCCCAGGTGATGACTTTCTCCAGCTGGTACTAGCCCCATAGGGCAGCCCTGGGCCCTGTTCACTAAATTCTGAGCCCCAGACTGCAGGTAACTGAAAGACCTCAGGGAAAGTGCTGGGGACTGGCAAGCAAGTGACTCTGCACAAACAGCCCCTCCTCATTTCTCCTCCCATTAGCAATTGCCAGGAGAAAATCCATCGATGGGAGAGCAAAGAACCCAGGAATGGGACTTTCCCAGCCGGAGAGGGGCAGGGAGAGAGGACAGGGGAAGGGGAGACTGAAAGGGGCAGTGGTAGAAATGAGGGGGAGAGAGATTTCCAGCTCTCTAATCCAGGAGACACACGTGTTGCAGCATCCCGGGGCAGAATCACTTTCCACTGAACAAGAAAAGGATCAGACAGAGGAAAAGCCAGTTCCTGACTCCATGTTCCTCCTGCCGGGGTGTGGCTGCCGTGGGGTCAGTGTCCGAGGGAATCCCCCACAGCGACTCCTTTGGTTCTGCTCTTTTCTAGCCTTGTGTTCAGACACTTTGTTACGGGGTTGGGGGAGGGAGAAGGGAGGTTGAACATCTCTCTGTTGGCTTAGCCTGGCAGGAGGAGCCAGGTCTACACTGTAATAAAGAGATGAAGCATTTTCCCAGCATCACAGAATCTAGAATGTCTGTCTCCAGGGAAAGGGCCTGGGGGAATCATGCTGTGAAATAAACTAAAGTCTGTTCTGAAACCCCCACAATTACCCTTCTCACCCACCCAGGCTGCAGAATGACGTCCCTGTTTCGCTCCAGTTCATCCCGTCCTCCCATGGGACACGGAAGGGAAATGGCTGCAGAGGAACCAGCTCAGGTAGGTATCATCGGAGGGGGCGGGGGGGGCAGTTGCTGCTGGGTTCCTGCGGAAGGAAGAGGGACAGCAAATACACCGGAGATGGGAAGGTTTGCACAGTCTGGTTTGGAGGTTGGCGCGGGGCAGGAAATGCACAGGGTGGAGAAAGGGAGGGGGACAGGATGCGGCAAACCTGCTGGGAGATGTTTAATAAGCGGCCTAGATTCTAGGACCAGACCCATGAGGTTCCGAGGTAGAAATGCTCTGATTTGTGAAACAGGAAATAACCCACCAACATGGGCCTAAGAAAACTGACCAGACTCCCAGTGCTGGAGCCTAATCATAGAATATCAGGGTTGGAAGGAACCTTAGAAGGTCATCTAGTCCAACCCCCTGCTCAAAGCAGGACCAATCCCCAATTTTTGCCCCAGATCCCTAAATGGCCCCCTCAAGGATTGAACTCACAACCCTGGGTTCAACAGGCCAATGCTCAAACCACTGAGCTATCCCCCCCCCGTGAGATATGAAGGGGGCACTGTCATGGAGTGTGGGGGAGTTAGAGCCCTGTACCCCTTTTCGTGGGATTTACTGTGACACTCAGCCAGCCAGCAGAACAGAAGTTTATTAAGGACGCCAGGAACACAGTTCAAACAGAGCTTGTGGGTACAAACAGGACCCCTTAGTCGGGCCCTTTTGGGGCCAGGGAGCTTAGACCCCAGCCTTGGGGCTCCCTGCGTTTTACCACCCAGCTTTAAACTTTAACCAACCAGACCAAACCCTTGAGCAGGCTCTTTTCCCCTCCCCCGGCTTCTTTTCTAGGCTTTGTCCATTTTTCCAGGCAAAGGTGTCACCTCTCCCAACCCCCCTTCTGGCTCATGTTACAGCCTCAGGTATCTTCCTTCAGGGGAAGTCTCCCATCCCCAATGCAGCCAGTCCCAGTGAACCTCCCCCACAACACTCCCAGGTCAAATCCACCCCGCTCCCTACTTCATCACAGGCACCCACCAGTGAGGCTTAGGGGAGATTCCCCTCCCTTCATATCCAGCTCCTCACAATGAGGAGGGTGTTGGGCTTCCTACCAGAGATCTCTCCCTGGACCCTGCTCCTGTATCAGTCTGTGGCTAGTAGGTGTGTGATGGATCTGCTGGGAGAGACAAGGGGCTCTCTCTCTTCATCCCTTCACCCTGATATTTCCTGGATGCTCTGAGCGGGGTGGGAGTGGGACTCTGTTCACTGTGAGCCACCCAGAGCGTCCGTTTGGCTCCTCTACCACAGGAATAGCAGGGCTGTGAGTGGGGCAGCAGGTCCTGAGTGTTGGACTCTTGTTCTTTCAGGGGCCGGTGACCTTCGAGGAGGTGGCTGTGTATTTCACCAGGGAAGAGTGGGCTCTGCTGGACCCCGCTCAGAGAGCCCTCTACAGAGTCGTCATGCAGGAGAACTATGAGAATGTGACCTCGCTGGGTAAGGGTTACTGTCCCCTCAGTTATTAGAAGGGGAAATGAAGAGATACGGTTCATGCCACCCCCACAATGCCATCTGTACTCTGTCCTGTTTCAGCATCACTCCAATCTGTCAGCAACACACACACTGCCAGAGACCCTCCCCTGCTGCAGAACACTTTGGGGGTATAGCTCAGTGGTAGAGTGTTTGACTATAACTCAAGTGGTCCTTGTTTCAAAAATAATTACAAATCTATTTCCGTTCTGTTCAGGAGTTCCGCTGAATAGGGATGAGTGAAAACACTCAACATTTCCCTGTGCAAATGCATAAAAACCTAGCAAACACGTCCCTCAGCTGAAATCAGTTCTAATCCTCCAAGTGTCTAGTTTATGTTTTCATCAATTAAACAAAGCTATAATATTAAATCACATTTGCAGGTCCTTGGTCTCCATGGGCGACAATGTGCAGAAGAACAAGAACCCCGTCCAGTTGGGAGGAACGGACTCACATCTTGCTGGGAACTCGGCTCCTTGTGCCCAGAGTGTCTCTGGCCCCTCCGTAGATGACCCGAGAAACACAGTGTCCGTCTTCTCTAAAGAAGTGCTTGGAGAGACTTTCCCCATATGACCGCGTGGCCTAATGGATCAGGCGTCTTACTTCGGATCAGAAAATTGAGGGTTTAAGTCCCTTTGCGGTTGTGCTTTGTGCACTTTCCCCTTTGTACTGAACGTCCGGCTTTTTTCAGGGCTGGAGCCTCTTCTTGGCTGCTCTGGCTTCAGCTACAGCCCGAGGAAGGAGGTTGTCAGGGGTTCCCTGCCCATTCTGAACTCTGGGTACAGTCATGGGCACCTGCATGAAAGACCCCCAAAGCTTATTTTTACCAGTTTAGGATAAAAACTTCCTCAAAGCACAAATCCCTTTTGTCCTTGAACGGTACGCTGCCACCACCAAGTGATTTAAACAAACATTCAGGGAGGGTGTAACGAAGTGGGACTGTTCCCAATGTTTCCTCTGAATACTGAGTGGGTGCTGTCACGGAGTATAGGGGAGTCCGGCCCTGCACCCCTCTTCCCCGGATTCACTGGGAGTCTCAGCCAGCCAGTAGAACAGAAGGTTTATTAGAGATGCCAGGAACACAGTCCAACCAGAGCTTGTCAGTACATCCAGGACCCCTCAGTCGGGTCCTTCCGGGGGGCAGGGAGCTTAGACCCCAGCCTGGGGACTCCCTGCATTTCGCCCCACAGCTCCAAACGGGGCAGGGAGGCCAGACCCTGTCTGCCCCGCTCCCCTCCTCTTCCCAAGCCAGCTCCAAACTGAAAACACACAGACAAAAACTCCAGGAGGCTCTTCCCCTCCCCCCGGGGCTCCTCCTCTCGCCTTTTGTCCATTCTCCCAGCCAAAGGTGTCACCTCCCAACCCCCGTCCTGGCTCATGTTACAGCCCCAGGTAAAGTCTGCCTTTCCTAATGCAATGCCACAGGTCCCAGGGAACCTTCCCCACAAACCTCCCAGGTGGAATCCACCTCACTCTCTACTCCGGCACAGGTGCTTCAGTTTCCCCTCTGCATTTCTTAAGTCTCTAGGTGGTGGGATAAGGGGTGTGATTGTTGCAAAGCCCTAGAGGGCCAGTGTGATGACACAGAATGGCCGACACCCTGTCTCCTGGCAACTGCTGGCCTGGGCCCCTCCCCTGCAAAGGTGCCGGCTGAAGGTGTTGGAGAACAAAGGGATCAGTGATCTCCTGGCCCAGGAAGGAGACAAAGGCACAGGTGGGGCTGGAGAGTTTGGAGCTGGCTGGGCACATGGAGGGAGGTCCAGATGGGCTCTGGCCTCCCCACCCCCCGAGATGGACCTGACTGAGGGGTCCTGTTCTCTGTACCTACAAGCTCTGGTTTAGACTCTGTTCCTGTCGTCTAATAAACCTTCTGTTTCACTGGCTGGCTGAGAGTCACGTCTGACGGTGGAGTCGGGGGCAGGGCCCTCTGGCTTCCCCAGGAGCCCCGCTGGGTGAAGAAGGGGATGCTGAACGCTCCGGGTCGGACCCAGGAAGGTGGAAGCTGGGGAATCTTCTTGCCCTGGAGACAGTCGGCTCAGCGAGGAGGCTCCTCCGGAGTCCTGACTGGCTTTGTAGGGAGCAGTTCCAGAGAATCGCCCGGCAGGGGCATCGACAGAGCAGTGACTGGGGAGCCCAGCCCCTCACAGACCCTCCCAATCACACTGACACCCCCATGGACCCTCCCCCTCACAGCCCCTCCCCCTCACACTGACACCTCCATGGACCCTCCCCCTCACAGCCCCTCCCCCTCACACTGACACCCCCATGGACCCTCCCCCTCACAGCCCCTCCCCCTCACACTGACACCCCCATGGACCCTCCCCCTCACAGCCCCTCCCCCTCACACTGACACCGCCATGGACCCTCCCCCTCACAGCCCCTCCCTTCACACACGCAGGGACTTGTTCGCTGGGCTCTGACATTACAAACCCAGGGGGGAGGTTTCTGAGGATTTACTCCCTGAGCCTCTCCCCCTCTCACCGCTCCCCTGAGTGCAGAGGGGCTGGGCTCAGGCAGCCAGTTTCACCCAGGGATTTCCCAGCCCAGGCCCCCGAGTCTCCTCTGCCCGTATCTACCAGTGACACTGCGCGTGGGCGGCGGCTACAAGGGGCTCGGGGAGGCTGAACCTCCCCAAACGGGGCAAGAAATGCTGGTGGGACGCACCCCCCTTGGAGGGGGGCTGGGCCGCTGCCTTGGGACAGAGCCTCCCGAGGAGTGGGGGAGCCACCGGCACTCAGACCTCACGCACAGGCCTGGCTCTCGCCTTCAGCCCAGGCAGCCAGAGGGGCCGGGGAGCTCCCTGGCAGTCCGACCCCTCAGCCACCTCCTGCCTCACGGCCTCGGCTCCTGGCGCTCTGCTGGTCGCCCCCTCGCTTGCAGGCCCAGAGCAAAAAGAAACAAGCACCTGCCTAGGAGAGGATGGTTTCGATCCATCGACCTCTGGGTTATGGGCCCAGCACGCTGCCGCTGCCCCACTCTGCTGGGTCTCTGCCTCCAGCATCCAGCACCCAGCCTCCAGCATCCACACTAGCGCCTTGCGAGCGCTGGCGCTGGCCAGCAGAGATCTCAGCCACAATGCCCCACATGGGCAAACGCTGTGGGCTCCTGAAGCCTCTGCCCCCCTATGGATGTGGGCTTTTGTTCTTCCCTTGCTCTTTCTCAGCAAGGGGAAGGAAAGAAGCTCTCCTTCAAGCTGGGCAACATTGCGTTGGCGTCGGGGGCGGGGCGCCGCAACGTCATCCGGCGTCGGGGGTGGGGCCAGGCCCCGCCCCCCGACGCCAGGTGACTGCACCCACGGGCGGGGCCGGAAGTCAGCCCCTGTGTGCCAGGGCGAGCGCCAGCCAAGTGGATGGAATTTGAAAGGAAAGTCACTGGGAGAGAGTTTCTGTGGTGTAGTGGTTATCACGTTTGCCTAACACGCAAAAGGCCCCTGGTTTAAAACCAGGCAGAAACATGGTGGCTTCCTTTTCCCTAGCTGTCCAGCAAGGCACTTCTCAATCTGCCACTGGCCTGTTCTTGGGATAACCCCAACCCCTTTCAGGTGGTGAAATGAGCTGAGAAAGCACCTTGGCATCAGCCAGGGGAAGCTGGAGGATCTCAGCCAGTCACCTCTTGGAGCCTTGTGGCTTGGCCTCCTCTGCCCTTGGAGGTTGGCCTACAGAGCCCAGCTCTTCCCACTTGCCAAAGGAGGAAGTGAGGGGGGAATGGGGCAAAAGAGGAAGGTCGTGTTGAGGAAGGCAGGGCAGAAGCTAAGCGGCTCAGTGGGGTTAGTAGAGTGCCACCGTTCGTTCTGGGTTCTGGGTGGGAGGAAAAGTAGCAATGGGGAGTCCCAGTGGGCTCCTTTCTGGCAAGATGTTTTTCTGTGTCAGGCTTGGGAGTTGCCTGCGAGCCGGGGGTGGACTTGTTCCAGTGGGAACCGCTGCTCCTGTCTCCCCGACCTGGGGGCGCCAGTGACAGCTTGGGAGGGGGCAGGTGCTGGCTTGAGTGACGGGGATCCAGGCAGCCCCAGCCTGCTCCTCTGGGGCCAAGGCCACTGCTAGTCTCCTGCCTTGTGACATCAGGATTTCAATCTCCCCAGCATGAGCTGTGGCACGTGTATTAACCCTTCTTGGGGAGCCTGGTCGCTGCCCAAGTAGCTCAGTGGGGAGTGGATGAGATTGAAGATCTGAAGGTTTCTGGCTGGATGCCAGGCTCTAGCTCAGCCCTTCCGCCTGGGCCTGGCGTGCTGGGCTTTCTCCTGGGTGTGCAGCTGTGCCCTGAACTCACGAGTTTCCCTCGTTTCAGAGGCAACACGTGCAGAGGGCGGGATGTGGGGCCATGTGCCCCACCTGGATTGGCATCCCTGCTACAGCATGGGGTGCTGCCAGGCTCCCTCCCTGCACAGCAGCGGCTGGAGGGGGGAGGGGAGCGGGGCTGCCTTTGCTGCTTCCTCTCCCGGCATTGTTCACTCCTGGGAGGGGCTGTTGATGGTAAGGGGGTGGGGCTGAACCTTGAAATTGTGCCCCCCCCCCCAAGTCTCTCAGCAGAGACCAGTCGTCTGTGCCTGGTTTCCAGCTCCTCAGCCAGTGGATAATGTGCTATTCTGCCCCGGAGTGGCCGGCCCTGACTTTCTGTCTCAGGAAGGGGAGGGAAAAGGAATCTCTTTTCAAACCCCCAGTCCCACCGCTGACCGAGGTGTGACTTTCTAAGCTCCCGCTACAGTGGAGGATGTAGAGTTAGTGGAGCTCTGTGCGCATAAAGTCCATACAACATTCCCCGTTCATCCCAGCCCTGGTATGTCTCCAGTCGCCGCTGTCCCCTGGCAGCAGCAAAGGAAGTTTCCCACCATCCAGGAGACGCCAGCCTGGGAGTAAAGTCAGCTTCAGGCTTCTCCCCTCTCCCTTCTTGGAATCAAGTACATGTTTCTACCATGAGTTACAGCAGCCGAACCCCCCGAGTCTGGATCAATGTCACAAGGTCCCAGTGTCTCCATGGAAGACAATTTGTGAAATCCCAGCTGAGTGGAGTTAAATCGGTTCTCAGCCTGAGTCCTAATCCTGAGGATATTGTCCCACCATGGGGCCATTTCCCGCCTCTCTTTCAGACAGAAGCACCATTTTATCTGCACAGACCCAGGAACAGCGAGATCTGTCTCTGTCCCTTGTGCAAAGCTGAAATCCCTCAGTGTGCTGGAATTTAAGTGATGGAAGCATCACACCCTGCCCGGGTGGGGGCTGAGGCTGGTGCTCAAGTCAAAGCAGCTACCGGGCAAAAGACAGGCTCCCACGTCACTGGAGAGAGCAAGACGAAGCCTTGGAACAGCCAGTAGTGTTAGGTGGCAGAAGAGCTGCCCCAAGGTCCCACCGAGACTTGAACTCGGATTGCAGGATTCAAAGCCCTGAGTGCTGCCCTTACACCAAGGGACTAGTGGAGAACATGCTGCATCCTTTTGACTTCCAGTGTAGAAGAGCCTGGGCGGAGACTAATTAGCCTTCCTTGCTCAAGGCCTCTCTGGCCAGCACGGTATTTGCTCAACAAGCCGGCTCGCAGCGGTTTGCTGTAGACCCAGAAGCCTTTCTTCCTCCAGACTGGGAGGCCAGTGGGCGTGTGAGGACGTCCCAGGCAGTAAATGGCCCTTCCTAGGAAAGCCCAAGTCCTGAAAAGAAAAGAGTAACATCAAGGAGGGGACTGAAGAGCTGACTCCTAAAGCTCTCAGGGGACACCGCAGGGGGAAATGATCTTCCCTACACTTGACCAGGGACTTGAACCCTGGACCCTCAGATTAACAGACTGACGCTCGACCAACTGAGCTCGCCAGGCTCACAGACGGAAAGAGTAAGTTTGGTGCAGAAGAGAAACTCGCCAAGCATAGGCGTGCACAGCACATTTCACTAGGGTGTGCACCCAGGGAGCCCCACCCCCATCCACTCCCTCCCACATCCAGCCCCCCCCAAAAACCCCCAACCCCCTGTGTTCCTTGTCCCCTGACAGCTCCCTCCTGGGACCGTGCCCCTAACTGCCCCCCAGGACCCCACCCCCTATCTAAACCTCCCTGCTCCTTGTCCCCTGACTGCCCCCTCCTGAGACCCCCCCACTGTAACTGCCTCCCTAGAACCCTACCCCCTACCTGTCCCCTGACTGCCCCGACCCCTCTCCACACCCCCACCCCTGACAGGCCCCCCCGAACCTTTGACCCATCCAACCCCCCTGCTCCTTGTTCCCTGACCGCCCCCTCCAGAGATTCCCCGCCCCCTAATCACCCCCCGGGACCCCTCCAACTATCCTGTCCCATGACTGCCCTGGCCCCTAGCCACACCCCCACCCCTGACAGGCCCCCTGGGACTCCCACTCCCTATCCAGCCCCCCCCATTCCATGTCCCCTGACTGCCCGTCCCCTGACTGCTCCCTCTGTAGGGCTGTTTTAACCCCTCCCGGGCAGGAGCAGGTAACCACCCCGCTACACCCACCCATGTCCCTTTTCCCATCTCTCTCTGCTCCCCACCTCCTGGCAGCTCTGTCTAGTGGCTGCTCCCACCCACACATTCAAAGTGGCAGAGGAAGTTCCCCCTCCTGGGGTGGGAAGGTTGCCTAGTGGTTAAGGCACAGGGTTCAGGTGTTCTGGGTTTGAGTCTCTGCTCTGCCACAGACTCCCTGCTTAGCCTTGGGAAAGTCCCTTCACCTCTGTGTGCCCTAGATCCCACCTGCCAAATGGGGCCAATCCTGACCCTGCCTCCTAGGCTAAATCCATTCATGGCTGTGCGGTGGTGGGGGAAATGGAGATACCAGCTCCACACAGAGTGGGGTCAGGGCTTCAGCCCTGCAGCTTCTGCCACTAGGGTGGGTGGGGCTCCCGAGCCGGGGACTTCAGCCGCACATCTTCTGCCAGGGTCCGGGGCCTCTCCTCTCTGCCCCGGTGTGGCTCCTATTCCCCATTCCCCCCCCAGTGCAGCTCCTGCCGGGGTCTGGGCTTCTCCTCCCCCACTCCCCCCGGCTCCTGCCGGACCCCGGCTTCTCCTCCCCTGCCCCAGCTCGGCTCTTCTCCCCTGCCCCCAGTGCAGCTCCTGCCGGGGTCTGGGCTTCTCCTCCCCCACTCCCCCCGGCTCCTGCCGGACCCCGGCTTCTCCTCCCCTGCCGCAGCTCGGCTCTTCTCCCCCCTCCACAGTGCAGCTCCTGCCGGGGTCTGGGCTTCTCCTCCCCCACTCCCCCTGGCTCCTGCCGGACCCCGGCTTCTCCTCCCCTGCCCCAGCTCGGCTCTTCTCCCCCGCCCCCAGTGCAGCTCCTGCCGTGGTCTGGGGCTTCTCCACCTTCCCCCCTCCCCGACCCAGCATGGCTCCTGCCAGGGTCCGAGGCTTCTCCTCCCCCTAATCGCCCACTGCACCCAGCCCCAGCCTAGCTGGGCTCCCTTGGGTCACCGGCTGCCTCCTGTGGCCAGAGCGGAGCCTGGCTGGCCAGGAGCAGCCATACTCGCGGACGCCATGGCCATCAGCCCAAGAGGTGCGGGGCGGCCCTAGGTGAGCAGGGGCCGGCTCTGCTCCCGCCCGCACCTCACCCTAAGGGTGTTTTCGTGTGTGTGTGTGTGTGAGACTCACTCGGCCCCGGCCGGAGCAGGGAGGCAGGACCCAGCTGATCTGAGCTTGCCCGGCAAACAGCTGATCGCGGCTGCGTGCAGGCTGCCCCTAGGAGACAGCCCCCAGGGGAGGGGGGAGGAGCAGCCTTCCGAGCCGCAGCTCACTAGGGTGTGCCCGGGCACACCCGCACACCCCGTGCGCACGCCTCTGTCGCCAAGAAACCGAGGGCAGGAAACAGCAGCTTTCTCCGGCACGCTTCTCAGCTCATTTCCCCACCCGCTGTCCTGCCGGGGTTGGGGTGATCCCAGTGGGAAAAAGGGGAGAACCTCGCTGGGCAGATAAGGGAGCTGGGAGAAGTAAAACTTCATCTTTCTGCCTGGCTTCAAACCAGGGGCCTTTTGCATGTCAGGCAAATGTGATAACCAGACACTAGAGAAACTCTGCCACAGGGATCTGCCCCTCCCCTCAGAGAGCAACAGCGACACCGGGTGGCCACGTGGGGTAATGCACACAGCGTCTCTCTCAGAGAGCGACAGTGACACCGGGTGGCCACGTGGGGTAATGCACACAGCATCTCTCTGAGAGAGCAACAGTGACACCGGGTGGCCACGTGCGGTAACGCACACAGCGTCTCTCTCAGAGAGCGACAGTGACACCGGGTGGCCACGTGGGGTAATGCACACAGCATCTCTCTGAGAGCAACAGTGACACCGAGTGGCCACGTGGGGTAATGCACACAGCGTCTCTCTCAGAGAGCGACAGTGACACCGGGTGGCCACGTGGGGTAATGCACACAGCGTCTCTCTCAGAGAGCAACAGTGACACCGGGTGGCCACGTGGGGTAATGCACACAGCGTCTCTCTCAGAGAGCGACAGTGACACCGGGTGGCCACGTGGGGTAATGCACACAGCGTCTCTCTGAGAGAGCGACAGTGACACCAGGTGGCCAAATGGGGTAATGCACACAGCATCTCAGAGTGTATAGCTCACCTCTCATTCCGGGTGGCGAAGCTGGAGAAAGTGGTGTCAGCCCTTCGATGGGTCAGCTGGTAGAGCAATGGTCTGGAGCCAGCGCTCAGGAAGTCAACCTTACGTCGCCCTTGTGACTCCAGCTTGAAGGAGAGCTTCTTTCCTTCCCCTTGCTGAGAAAGAGCAAGAGTAGAAGAAAAGCCCACACGGGCAAACTGGGTACACCAGCCCACGCTGCTTTTCCCTGCTGGGGAGTGTGAAATAAGGGACTCGTGGCAGGTAAAGCCACTGCTGCCCTTCCACCAAACAAGCCCCCCCTGCGCCCAAATACCAGGCTGAAACCTGGGGGTGAACTAAGGATCTCTCAATCATCAGTCTAATGCTCACCTGACTGAGCTACTTCAGCACATACAAGGGACCTCTTTAGGCTGCTGCTTCTCTGTCTGGGATGTTTCTGTCAGTCCTGGCACACAGGAAGGACGTCATTGCGAGAGGCCCAGGAGGGCCTGATGAATTCTTGCCGGCCTCACTCAGCCCTGTGAAGTATTACCCTGGACTCAGCTCTCCATTGGTCTGTCTGCTTTGGGGCAGGGACCATAACACGTCCTGCTGCATTCGTTATTTCAAAGGGTGGTTTAGGATTTTCAGTCTCAGACTGAAGTAGATGACCCGACAAACACAGTGTCCATCTTGTCTAAAGAAGTGGCTTGGAGAGACTTTCCCCGTGTGGCCTAATGGATCAGGTGTCTGACTTCGGATCAGAAGATTGAGGGTTCGAGTCCCCTTGTGCTTGTGCACTTTCCCCTTTGTGCTGAAAGTCCTGCTCCCTTCAGGGCTGGAGCCTCTTCTTGGTGGCTCAGGCCAATGCTCTGGGTTCAGCTAGATCCTGGGAAGGAGGTTGTCAGGGGTCGCTCTGAACTCTAGTGTACAGATGTGGGGACCTGCATGAAACACCCCCTAAGCTTATTTTTACCAGTTTAGGATAAAAACGTCCCCAAGGCACGTTTTTGTCCTTGAACGGTACGCTGCCACCACCAAGTGATTTAAACAAACATTCAGGGAGGGTGTAACGAAGTGGGACTGTTCCTAATGTTTCCTCTGAATACTGAGTGGGTGCCTCAGTTTCCCCTATGCCTCAGTTTCCCCTTTATCTTTCTTAAGTCTCTAGGTGGTGGGATAAGGGTGTGTGATTGTTGCAAAGCCCTAGAGGGCCAGTGTGATGACAGAGAATGGCCGATACCCTGTCTCCTGGCAACTGCTGGCCTGGACCCCTCCCCTGCAAAGGTGCCGGCTGAAGGGGTTGGGGAACAAAGGGATCAGGTGATCTCCTGGCCCAGGAAAGAGACAAAGGCAGAGGTGGGGCTGGAGAGTTCGGAGCTGGCTGGGCAGATGGTGGGAGGTCCAGATGGGCTCTGGCCTCCCCACCCCCCAAGATGGACCTGACTGAGGGGTCCTGTTCTCTGTACCTACAAGCTCTGGTTTAGACCCTGTTCCTGTTGTGTAATAAACCTTCTGTTTTACTGGCTGGCTGAAAGTCACGTCTGACGGTGGAGTTGGGGGCAGGGCCCTCTGGCTTCCCCAGTAGCCTCACCCGGGCGGACTCGCTGCGGTGAAGAAGGGGATGCTGAACGCTCTGGGTCAGACCCAGGAAGGGGGAAGGTGGGGAAGCTTCTTGCCCTGGAGACAGTCGGCTCAGCGAGGAGGCTCCTCCAGAGTCCTGACTGGCTTCGTAGGGAGCAGTTCCAGAGAATCGCCCAACAGGGGCATCGACAGAGCAGTGACTGGGGAGCCCAGCCCCTCACAGACCCTCCCCCTCACACTGACACCCCCATGGACCCTCCCCCTCACAGCCCCTCCCCCTCAGGCAGCCAGTTTCACCCAGGGATTTCCCAGCCCAGGCCCCCGAGTCTCCTCTGCCCGTATCTACCAGTGACACTGCGCGTGGGCGGCAGCTACAAGGGGCTCGGGGAGGCTGAACCTCCCCAAACGGGGCAAGAAATGCTGGTGGGACGCACCCCCCTTGGAGGGGGGCTGGGCCGTTGCCTTGGGGCAGACCCTCCCGAGGAGTGGGGCAGCCACCGGCACTCAGACCTCACGCACAGGCCTGGCTCTCGCCTTCAGCCCAGGCAGCCAGAGGGGCCGGGGAGCTCCCTGGCAGTCCCACCTCAGCCACCTCTTGCCTCATGGCCTCGCCTCCTGGCGCTCTGCTGGTCGCCCCCTCGCTTGCAGGCCCAGAGCAAAAAGAAACAAGCACCTGCCTAGCAGAGGATGGTTTCGATCCATCGACCGCTGGGTTATGGGCCCAGCACGCTGCCGCTGCCCCACTCTGCTGGGTCTCTGCCTCCAGCACCCAGCACCCAGCCTCCAGCATCCACACTAGCGCCTTGCGAGCGCTGGCGCTGGCCAGCAGAGATCTCAGCCACAATGCCCCAGATGGGCAAACGCTGTGGGCTCCTGAAGCCTCTGCCCCCCTATGGATGTGGGCTTTTGTTCTTCCCTTGCTCTTTCTCAGCGAGGGGAAGGAAAGAAGCTCTCCTTCTAGCTGGAGTCACAAGGGCGAGGTAAGGATGACTTCCTGGGAGCCGGCTCCAGTTCTTTGCTCTACCAGCCGACCCACCTGGGCTTACATCCCACGACCTAGTGGATGTAAGCCCCAGGCAGTTTTTGCCTCAGTGTAGCTTGTTGGGATCAAACCTCTCCCCGACCTGGAGCTGATGAACATTCCTGGCTGGAGGGACACACACTCCAAAGACTCAAAAGGAAAAGAGTTGATAGAAAAAAATCACAGGACTGACCCCAAAGAAGGGTGAGCAGCAAAAGGCAGAAGCAGGCAACTCCTCTGCGGGAGCTGAGAGACCACGGTGAACATGGTGCAAAGGTCGCTATGTGGGAATTCACAATTGTGATTTTAAAAACAAACAATCTTTGGCCAGCCGGAATCGAGGCATTTATTACACTTCTCTCATACGTGGATTTTCTGATGTCTAATAAGGCTTGAGCTGTAACTGAAGCGTTTCCCGCACTCAGAGCGTGTGTAGGGCGTCGCTCCTGTGTGGAGTCTCTGATGTTTGGTAAGGGCCGAGCTATCACTGAAGCATTCCCCACACTCAGCGCATGTGTAGGGCGTCTCTCCGCTGTGGAGTCTCTGATGTTTGGTAAGGGCTGAGCTATAATTGACGCGTTTCCCACACTCAGAGCATGTGTAGGGTGTCTCTCCGCTGTGGATTCTACGATGTGTGATGAGGGCTGAACTATCCCTGAAGCATTTCCCGCACTCAGAGCATCCATAAGGTTTGTCACCTGTGTGGATTCTCTGATGTTTGGCAAGGTTTGAGCTCCAATGGAAGCTTTCCCCACACTCAGAGCATGTGTAGGGCATCGCTCCGGTGTGGATTCTACGATGTGTGATGAGGACTGAGTTATAACTGAAGCTTTTCCCACACTCAGGGCACGTGTAGGGTTTGTCACCTGTGTGGATTCTCTGATGTCTGATAAGGTGTGAGCTCCAATAGAAGCGTTTCTCACACTCAGTACACGTGTAGCGTCTCTCTTCCGAGTTGATTCTCTCGTGTGTAATAAGGTCTGAGAGGCTACTGACGTTTTCCTCTGGCCTCTGCTGAGTCTCACAGGCTTTTGCTTTTTCTGGGAGTGCACAACTCCCGGAAACATTCCCATTGGATATTCCTGATAACGTTCCATGTGGTTCTACTTGCTCAGCATTTTCCTGGTGGGGTGAATCCTCATTCTCACTCACCATCCCAACACCTGATGGGAGACAGAGAGAATCCAGACATAGGTCACTCCCTGCACCAGAGAGAAAAGCAATCTCAGAGAGAGGAATGGAAAAAGGTGTGAACAAACCAAAATATGTGCGGGAGAGACCAAACCTATCAGGAGCTGATTTTCCCCAAACCCTTCCCCAGAGGAGAGAGAGGAAGGGATCAATTTTGGGTGTGCATCTCACCAGAACTCTCAGGGGAAAGCGAGATTGGCGAGGGATCTGCTGCCAACTGTCAGTGAGGATAGGTGGAAAGCCATGAGTGACATCTGCCTAAGATTCCACATCTGCAGGGAACAATCCTGAACTTGGAAAGCTCACAACTTGGAGAGTCTTGGTAGGGCATCCCAAATGTTTCCTGTATTCACGGACAGTTTTTAGTTGGTTTACCCAATTCCTCACCTGTGCAGGCAGCTCTCGGGAGCTCCTTTCTTAGAGCTCCGGAGGTCTGGGACCCACGGCTCTTCCTCTCGTTCCAGCTGCGAGATCACATCAGGTGTGGAAACTGGAAACCCTGCTGAAGGCAAAGAAAACAAGGAAGGTCAGTGGAATTTGTGGGATACTTGTCACAAGGAATATTCCATGGTTTTAACCCCTCCTCATTTTTAAGTAGTAATATTCCAAGGCCATCTTCCTTGACTTAAAGTGGCAGACGAGTCATTATTATAAATCATATTCATCACCTTTTTGCCTATGGACCAGCTACGAAGTGGGTCCCCATTGTGCTAGGCAAGGTACAAACCCAGAATAGTAGAAGGCCCATGCCCTGAAGAATTTACAATCTAAATAGACCAGACAGACACAGAATGGGGGAAGGGGTAGAACCCACCGGCAGAGTGAACTATGTGAAGGCAGAGTGACAGATCTGATGAACATAGGAACATATCTTGAAACTATTGTATTTAATGTTATGACTAGGGCCAGTGTTTTCCAGAAACTGCCGCTTTTACTGCATTTTTTACTGGAATTACACCCACACCGATTTCTGCCTGGGGACACCTGACTCCTCCCCAGGGCACAGGGCAGAGGCTGGGGACTGGCTGCGGTTGAGACTTGCTGCTAATTTCTTCCCTCCTCATGGAAGTCTGGGTTCAGCAAAACCACTGTGCAGCTTCCCCTGGGCAGGTAGGGGAACCCTGCCCAGAGGAACCTTGAAAGGGGGACGCCAGGCTCCCACCTCATGCTGCAGAGCAGACGGCGCTCGCAGCTGCTCTCGGCTGCGTCCACAGCCCCTCTCCCCTGCTCATCTCCCCTGCGCCCAGCGGGTTCATGTCCCATCTCCCCAGCACACAGCCGGCTCTAGGCTCTCAATGCCCAGTGTGTGGGCCCCACCTCCCCCACACGGCTGGCTCCTGTCCCCTCCCCCCAATGCACTTTCAGGCTGCAAAGGATTATATATTGCTCCTGTTTGTCAATTACTCTGTTTTCATTGCCAGCAAACACTGGCCCTAGTTCTGACTGTTATCTGTATCTTTGAGCCAGCCCTTGAGAGCATGAATACTCCACAGACTATGATGCTGAGATGGGCCAGATGACACCGGGCAGGGCTGAGGGATGGGTTTCCTGTGCAATCTGGTGTCACTAAGGGGTGATGAATGCCAGATCTCAAGGCTGGTTATGCAGATCTCCAGCTTTTGAAGCTTTGCCCCACGCAGAAAGGGCCAGTGACTGATTTCACCTCTTTCAGGAGACTGAAGACAGACTTTTTGGGGAGAAACAGCGGAGTTTGAATTGACTTAGAGGGGTCTTTTGGGGCTACAAACTGACATGACCTGTAATCTAAAAGAGGGAAGGTTTTAAGGAAGGTTTTAATACACTTTGGAACTGATCAGGGATTCCCAAGCGGATTGATGAGGGGACGATGGTAAATACGCATTTAGATGCTTTTCTTGTTTTGTATCTTTTCCCCATAAGGCCCATGGACACTGTCATGGATCCATAGGATCTGTGCCATGCCCTGGCTTTTAACCAGTCCTTGGGAGGTGCCCCTTGAGTGCACTAGACCCCCAAGGGGTCTCGCTCTTCCACAAGGATAGGCCTTAGATGGAGTCTCTGGCTTCAACACCCAAGACTGAGCCACTGGCTTCAACACTCCTATTTCAACCTGTGAGCAATGCCAGCGGGTCCAGCTGAGCGACACTCCTGTCCAGAGACTGTTCCTCATTCCATGCACCTCAGCAAGTTTGTGCTGTGACACTGGGCAGACTGTTAAACCACAGCAGGGTTTATTAGCCAACCGACACACGGCATTGGAAAGTCCTTCGATTAGCACAGAGAAGCAAAGACGACAATAGAGTCCATACTGGCCAATGCCCTTGAGCCAGGCTGCTGTAGAAAACATTTTGTTTTCCTTTCACTGGGCCTGTCCATTTGTCTTCGCTCCGGTAGAGCTCCCTGCGCCTGTGAGCCCAGTAGGGGCCGAGGGGACGGGAACCCTTACCCAGCGAGGTCACGTTCCCATAGTTCTCCTGCATGACGTCTCTGTAGAGGGCTCTCTGAGCGGGGCCCAGCAGAGCCCCCTCTTCCCTGGTGAAATACACAGCCACCTCCTCGAAGGTCACCGGCCCCTGAAAGAGCAAGAGTCCAACACTCAGTACCTGCTGCCCCACTCACAGCCCCACTATTCGTGGAGGAGAGGAGCCAATCAAAGGGAAGCTCTGGGTGGCTCACAGTCAGGAGTCCCATCCCCACCCCACTCAGAGCATCCAGAAAACACCAGGGGGAGGGGACGAAGAGAGAGCCCCTTGTCTCTCCCAGCAGATCCATCACACACCTACTAGCGTGAGACTGATACGGGAGATGGAGGCCTGAGCAGAGTGCAGGGAGAGCTTGCTGGGAGAAAGCCCAAACACTGTTCTCATTGTGAGGAGCTGGACAGGGCCAGCCTTGGTGGTGGGCGGACTAGGTGACGGTCCAGGGGGTGCCTCTAGCAGGGGTGTCCCGTCTCTCCTCTCCCCACTGCTCTGCAGTGAGTATAGAGAGAGAATAATCATGTATTTGGTATCTAAGTAAATAGGATTGAAACACAAGGCCTGTAGGCTGAGACCTGCAAGAGTTTAGCTATTTGAGGCCTTGGAGCAAAAAAAAGCTGACATAAGTAAATGACTGAGGAATAACCCGATGCCCTAAGATTATGGGGAAAGAGGAATCAAGTGGTAACAGTGTGAAAAATTAGCCAGAAGATTAATTTTAAATTAAAAAATTCTGTAAAGGCACCTCTGCTTCCAAATGTGCGTCAATGTTAATGAGAGATGATCAGAACCACATTATAAAAAAGGGGGTGCCCAGAGCGGGAAAATTGAGCTCCCTATGGAATACTCCAGCAGGAACCATCCCCCTACTGATGATCAATCCATTGGAGACTCATCAGACCCTACCACTATTGCTAAGGATGGGAGTAGAACTAGATTTGTAACTTTTGCATAGGGCTTTATAGAATTTCTCTATGCTTGGGGATTCATAAGTTTAATTGTAACTTTCATAAAACTTGTCAAACAGACTAGACCTTGTACGTGTGAATGTCTGTGTGGTCACTGCCCTTGGTCTGTGTGTGTTCCTGGACTATACATGTGAAGCGAGTAGCCGAGGTGACTTTCACTCTGTTAAGTTTGGAACTGTAGCCAGCAGAGGCGGACCCAGGGCGGTGTAATACCACATTACAACATGCACTTTCAATAAAAGAAAAGGCTGCACAGTACACCACATACCAGGCCACCCTTACCTCTGCGCTGCTGCTGGCGGTGGCTTTGCCTTCAGAGCTGGGCACTTGGTCAGCAGCCACTGCTATCAGGCCGCCCTGCCAGGGCTTAATCTGTGCTGGGGCTGAGCTCCGGCCGCTCTTTCAATACAAAGTAAGCACCGGAGGGAGGCATCGGGGCCTGGAGGGGATGGTGGGGAGCTCATGAGGGCCAGGGGTGATGGGGGGGGGGGCACCAAAATATAAGTTTGCCCAGGGTGCCATTTTCTCCAAGGCCAGCCCTGGAGCTGGATACGGCGGGAGGGGCATATCCCCCAAGGCAGGAGTCCCTGGACCTCTGGGGAGCTGTAAGCAGGTTTCAGGGGGTCCTCCAAGCAGGGCCAGTGTTAGACTCGCTTGGGCCTGAGGCAGAAAGATGAAACCTCCCTGCATGGGGCTGAAGGCTGGGTCCTGAGCCCTGCCCCCAGGGGCTGAAGCCAAACTATGAGCAATTAGGTTTGCAGGGGGGCCTGTCACATGGTGCCCCAGGCACTTGCCCTGGTTACCACCCCCTAATGCCAGCCCTGGCTTTTATATGCAGAGAAACATGCCGATGCAGGGCCGTGGGGGGGTTATAGCGTGTTGAGGGGGCTCAGACAGAAAAAGCTTAAGAACCCCTCCTTAAGCCTCATTGGTGGGTGCCCCCCTAGATCTAGATCTCAGAGCAGCCGCTGGTTACTCAGGTCAGGCTCCAGCACCGGGATCTGCTCCATTTTCCCAGCCCCACCTAGGTGGGTTGTTTCCTGTTCCACAAATTAGGGCATTTCCACCTTCCAACCTCAGGGGTCCGTTGCTAGAATCTAGGCCACTTATTAAACATCTCCCAGCAGGTTTGCCCCACCCAGGCCTCCTCCCAGTCTCCATCCTGTGAATTTCCTGTCCCGCCCCAACTAGGGTGACCAGATGTCCCGATTTTATAGGGACAGTCCTGATTTTGGGGTCTTTTTCTTAGATAGGCTCCTATTACCCCCCACCCCCGTCCCAATTTTTCACATTTGTTGTCTGGTCACCCTAGTGTGCGTGTGTGTGTGCACTATTTGCATCCTTGTGCCACTTCCCTATCAAATTTTTCACACTTGCTGTCTGGTCATCCTAGCTCCGACCTCCAAACCAGACAGTGCAAACGTTCCCATCTCCGGTGTATTTGCTGTCCCTCTTCCTCCCGCAGGAACCCACCAGCAACCCCCGATAATCCCTACCTGAACTGGCTCCTCTGCAGCCATTTCTCTCCCCTGTCCCATGGGAGGACGGGATGAACTGGAGCAAAACACGGACATTATTCTGCAGCCTGGCAGGGTGAGAAGGGCAGTTGTGGAGGTTTCAGAACAGGCTTAAATTAATTTCACAGCACGATTGCCCCAGGCTTTTCCCTGCAGACAGACACCCTAGAGTCTGCCATGCTGAGAAAATGCTCGATCTCTTTATTCCAGTGGAGACCTGGCCACTCCTGCCAGGCTAAACCCACAGAGACATTTTAAACCTCTTTTCTCCCTCCCCCCATTCTGTAACAAAGCATCTGAACACAATGCTAGAAAAAAGCAGAGCCAAAGTATTTACTGTGGGGGATTCGCTTGGACACTGACCCCACGGCAGCCACACCCCAGTAGGAGGGATATGGAGTCAGGAACTGGGTTTTCCTCTGTTTGATCCTCATCTTTTCCACAGGAAAATGATTTTACCTAGGGTGCAGTAATACATCTGTCTGGGCAGATTAGAGATCTGGAAATCTCTCTCAAAACTCTTCTCTCCCATGGCTCCTTTCAGTCTCTCTTTCTCCTTTTCCCTGTCCCCTCTCCCTGCCCGTCTGGTAGGAAAGTCCCATTCCTGGGTTGTTTGCTTCCCCAAGGCTGGATTTGCTCCTGCAATTGCTAATGGTGTTAGGTAAAAAGCAAGTCCCTACTCACCTCTCCAGCACCCGAGTTCGTGCGGAGTTGGTATGGGGCTCACAATCTGTCAGAGACCAGACACCAATTCATTGATCAACGGGCTCACACTATCCTTAGCTCAAAAAGCTTCAGAGTAAGTGTGGCAAGTTTATTAGCGGTGAGCATCAATATTTATACACAGAAGTAAACAAAGTGATTAACAGATCATAATGGTCATGCATAATCAATCAAGATTCTACAGGATAAAACAGGTTAAAATGTAAATTCTAAAAGACAAAGGGGAGATGGCTACTTAAGGGGAGGGGGGGTTGTCATGAGGGGGGAGGGTCTCTTTGTGTAGAGTCATTTTAAGGCCAGACCCCAGCATTCTCCCCTCATTTCTTCCAGTTACCTGGAATCTCTGGCTCAGAATTTAGTATTAACAGGGCTCAGGGCTGCCCGAGGGGGCTGGTGCCAGCTGGAGAAAGTCATCACCTGGGCCGGGCAGAGAAGAAGGTTTAATTAAGGTCACTTCCCAGCACAGACCCCGCTGGGGGAGCAGCAGCTGCTAAGCCTGGTCGCCCAGATCACGATGGAGGCTGCAGCGTCTGACCCAGGAAGCTGAACCCCAATATCCTGAGCAGAGAGGGACAGGGCGTTGGAGCAGCCTTCCCTCCTTGAGCTCTCTGGGGGGGCAGGTAATGAGAGCCCCTCCTCACAGGGGGAATTGCTGATCTCATTTACCCCACTATCGATCTGGAGTCACTCCTCGTCTGTCCAGGCAGTGACTCTGGATTAACAGTGGTGTCCGTGACACCAGGTTTCAGGAAGAACGAGTCCAGAGCGCTGTGGGAGAGACCGTTGTGGGGCAGAGCGAACCCCCTTCCCCCCTCCCGGACCCCCAGATTTAGGACAAGGACTCGGGGGATGAATTGTCCCAATGGAACCGGATGTTTCCGCAGTTTTCCAGAGGGGAGAAAAGCAGAATCGGTGTTGTCACATTCCCAGCCCCCCAGCCAGGGGCCCCCGACCCCCCTCAGAGCCCAGACCACCAGGCAGGGGCCCCAGACCCCCCCATAGCCCAGACCCCGAGCCAGGGGCCCCAGACCCCCCACAGAGCCCAGACCCCCAGCCAGGGGCCCCAGACCCCCCCAGAGCCCAGCCCCTAGCCAGGGGCCCAAGACCCCCCCCCCCAGAGCCCAGACCCCCAGCCAGGGCCCCCAGCCAGGGGCCCCAGACCCCCCCCAGAACCCCAGGCAGGGACCCCAGACCCCCCCCACAGAGCCCAGACAGGACCCCAGATACCCCCTGAGCCCAGACCCCCAGCCAGGCGCCCCAGACCCCCCCCAGAGCCCAGACCCCCAGCCAGGCGCCCCAGACCCCCCCCCAGAGCCCAGACCCCAGCCAGGGAACCCAGACCCCCACCCCCCGAGCCCGGACCCCCAGCCAGGGGCTCCAGACCGCCTCAGAGCCCAGCCCCCAGCCAGGGGCCCCAGACCCCCCCAGAGCCCAGAGCCCAGCCAGGGGCCCCAGAACCCCCACAGAGCCCAGCCCCCCAGCCAGGGGCCCCAGACCCCCCCAGAGCCCAGCCCCTAGCCAGGGGCCCCAGACCCCCCCAGAGCCCAGCCCCAAGACAGGGGCCCCAGACCCCCAGCCAGGGGCCCCAGACCCCCCCCCCACAGAGCTCAGACCCCCAGGCAGGGGCCACAGACCCCCCCAGAGCCCAGACCCCGAGCCAGGGGCCCCAGACCCCCCCCAGTGCCCAGCCCCTACCCAGGGGCACCAGACACCCCCAGAGCCCAGCCCCCATCCAGGGGCCCCAGACCCCCAGCCAGGGGCCCCAGACCCCCCCAGAGCTCCGCCCCCAGCCAGGGGGCCCAGACCCGCAGCCAGGGGCCCCAGATGCCTCCCAGAGCCCAGACCCCCAGCACCAGACCCCCGCCATGCCCCCAGCCAGGGGCCCCAGCCCCCAGCCAGGGGCCCCAGACCCCCCAGAGCCCAGCCCCCAGTCAGGGCCCCAGACCCCCCCCAGAGCCCAGCCCCTAGCCAGGGGCCCCAGACCCCCCCCCCGAGCCCAGACCCCCAGGCAGGGGCCCCAGACCCCCCCAGAGCCCAGACCCCGAGCCAGGAGCCCCAGACCCCCCACAGAGCCCAGACCCCCAGCCAGGGGCCCCAGACCCCCCCAGAGCCCAGCCCCTAGCCAGGGGCCCCAGACCCCCCCAGAGCTCAGACCCCCAGCCAGGGGCCCCAGACCCCCCCAGAGCCCAGCCCCAAGACAAGGGCCCCAGACCCCCAGCCAGGGGCCCCAGACCCCCCAGTGCCCAGCCCCTACCCAGGGGCACCAGACACCCCCAGAGCCCAGCCCCAAGACAGGGGCCCCAGACCCCCCCAGAGCCCAGCCCCCAGCCAGGGGCCCCAGACCCCCCCCAGAGCCCAGCCCATAGCCAGGGGCCCCAGCCAGGGGCCCCAGACCCCCCCCCCCCCACAGAGCTCAGACCCCCAGGCAGGGGCCACAGACCCCCCCAGAGCCCAGACCCCGAGCCAGGGGCCCCAGACCGCCCACAGAGCCCAGACACCAGCCAGGGGCCGCCCCGACCCCCCAGAGCCCAGCCCCTAGCTAGGGGCCCCAGACCCCCCCCCCAGAGCCCAGACCCCCAGCCAGGGGTCCCAGACCCCCCCAGAGCCCAGACAGGACCCCAGATACCCCCTGAGCCCAGACCCCCAGCCAGGGGCCCCAGACCCCCCCCAGAGCCCAGACCCCAGCCAGGGGCTCCAGACCGCCCCAGAGCCCAGCCCCCAGCCAGGGGCCCCAGACCCCCACAGAGCCCAGCCCCAAGACAGGGGCCCCAGATCCCCAGCCAGGGGCCCCAAACCCCCCCCAGTGCCCAGCCCCTGCACCAGACACCCCCAGAGCCCAGCCCCCATCCAGGGGCCCCAGACCCCCAGCCAGGGGCCCCAGACCCCCCCAGAGCCCAGACCCCAGTCAGGGGCCCCAGACCCCCCCCAGAGCCCAGCCCCTAGCCAGGGGCCCAGCCAGGGGCCCCAGACCCCCCCCCCCAGAACCCAGACCCCCAGGCAGGGGCCCCAGACCCCCCCAGAGCCCAGACCCCGAGCCAAGGGCCCCAGACCCCCCACAGAGCCCAGACCCCCAGCCAGGGGCCCCAGACCCCCCCCAGAGCCCAGACCCCAGCCAGGGGCTCCAGACCGCCCCAGAGCCCAGCCCCCAGCCAGGGGCCCCAGACCCCCACAGAGCCCAGCCCCAAGACAGGGGCCCCAGATCCCCAGCCAGGGGCCCCAAACCCCCCCCAGTGCCCAGCCCCTGCACCAGACACCCCAGAGCCCAGCCCCCATCCAGGGGCCCCAGACCCCCATCCAGGGGCCCCAGACCCCCCCAGAGCCGAGACCCCAGTCAGGGGCCCCAGACCCCCCCCAGAGCCCAGCCCCTAGCCAGGGGCCCAGCCAGGGGCCCCAGACCCCCCCCCCAGAACCCAGACCCCCAGGCAGGGGCCCCAGACCCCCCCAGAGCCCAGACCCCGAGCCAGGGGCCCCAGACCCCCCACAGAGCCCAGACCCCCAGCCAGGGGCCCCAGACCCCCCCAGAGCCCAGCCCCTAGCCAGGGGCCCCAGACCCCCCCAGAGCTCAGATCCCCAGCCAGGGCCCCAGACCCCCCCAGAGCCCAGCCCCAAGACAGGGGCCCCAGACCCCCAGCCAGGGACCCCAGACCCCCCCCACAGAGCTCAGACCCCCAGGCAGGGGCCCCAGACCCCCCCAGAGCCCAGCCCCCAGCCAGGGGCCCCAGACCCCCACAGAGCCCAGCCCCAAGACAGGGGCCCCAGATCCCCAGCCAGGGGCCCCAGACCCCCCCCAGTGCCCAGCCCCTACCCAGGGGCCCCAGCCAGGGGCCCCAGACCCCCCCCCAGTGCCCAGCCCCTACCCAGGGGCACCAGACATCCCCAGAGCCCAGCCCCCATCCAGGGGCCCCAGACCCCCAGCCAGGGGCCCCAGACCCCCCCAGAGCTCAGACCCCCAGCCAGGGGCCCCAGACCCCCCCAGAACCCAGCCCCCAGTCAGGGGCCCCAGACCCCCCCCCAGAGCCCAGCCCCTAGCCAGGGGCCCAGCCAGGGGCCCCAGACCCCCCCACCAGAGCCCAGACCCCCAGGCAGGGGCCCCAGCCCCCCCCAGAGCCCAGCCCCCAGCCAGGGGCCCCAGACCCCCCCCAGAGCCCAGCCCCTAGCCAGGGGCCCCAGCCAGGGGCCCCAGACCCTCCCCACAGAGCCCAGACCCCCAGGCAGGGGCCCCAGACCCCCCCAGAGCCCAGACCCCGAGCCAGGGGACCCAGACCCCCCACAGAGCCCAGACCCCCAGCCAGGGGCCCCAGACCCCCCCAGAGCCCAGCCCCTAGCCAGGGGCCCCAAACCCCCCCAGAGCTCAGACCCCCAGACAGGGGCCCCAGACCCCCCCAGAGCCCAGCCCCAAGACAGGGGCCCCAGACCCCCAGCCAGGGGCCCCAGACCCCCCCCAGTGCCCAGCCCCTACCCAGGGGCCCCAGCCAGGGGCCCCAGACCCCCCCCACAGAGCCCAGACCCCAGCTAGGGGCCCCAGACCCCCCCAGAGCCCTGCCCGCAGCCAGGGGCCCCAGACCCCCCCCAGTGCCCAGCCCCTAGCCAGGGGCCCCAGCCAGGGGCCCCAGACCCCCCCACAGAACCCAGACCCCAGCCAGGGGCCCCAGACCCCCCCAGAGCCCCGCCCCCAGCCAGGGGCCCCAGACCCGCAGCCAGGGGCCCCAGACGCCTCCCAGAGCCCAGACCCCCAGCACCAGACCCCCGCCATACCCCCAGCCAGGGGCCCCAGCCCCCAGCCAGGGGCCCCAGCCCCCCCCAGAGCTCAGACCCCCAGCCAGGGGCCCCAGACCCCCACAGAGCCCAGCCCCAAGACAGGGGCCCCAGATCCCCAGCCAGGGGCCCCAGACCCCCCCCAGTGCCCAGCCCCTACCCAGGGGCACCAGACACCCCCAGAGCCCAGCCCCCATCCAGGGGCCCCAGACCCCAGCCAGGGGCCCCAGACCCCCCCAGAGCCCAGCCCCCAGTCAGGGGCCCCAGACACCCCCCCAGAGCCCAGCCCCTAGCCAGGGGCCCCAGACCCCCCAGAGCTCAGATCCCCAGCCAGGGGCCCCAGACCCCCCCAGAGCCCAGACCCCCAGGCAGCGGCCCCAGACCCCCCCAGAGCCCAGACCCCGAGCCAGGGGCCCCAGACCCCCCACAGAGCCCAGACCCCCAGCCAGGGGCCCCAGACCCCCCCAGAGCCCAGCCCCTAGCCAGGGGCCCCAGACCCCCCCAGAGCTCAGATCCCCAGCCAGGGGCCCCAGACCCCCCCAGAGCCCAGCCCCAAGACAGGGGCCCCAGACCCCCAGCCAGGGGCCCCAGACCCCCCCCCCCCACAGAGCTCAGACCCCCAGGCAGGGGCCACAGACCCCCCCAGAGCCCAGACCCCGAGCCAGGGGCCCCAGACGCCCCCCCCAGTGCCCAGCCCCTACCCAGGGGCACCAGACACCCCCAGAGCCCAGCCTCCATCCAGGGACCCCAAACCCCAGCCAGGGGCCCCAGACCCTCCCAGAGCTCCGCCCCCAGCCAGGGGCCCCAGACCCGCAGCCAGGGGCCCCAGATGCCTCCCAGAGCCCAGACCCCCAGCACCAGACCCCAGCCAGGGGCCTCAGACCACAGTCAGGGGCCCCAGACCCCCCCCCCCAGAGCCCAGCCCCTAGCCAGGGGCCCAGCCAGGGGCCCCAGACCCCCCCCCAGAGCCCAGACCCCCAGGCAGGGGCCCCACACCCCCCCCAGAG